>KK115614.1:0-36550 GCA_000611955.2 Stegodyphus mimosarum
CTTGACTGTTGGCACAATGCATTCTGGCAGGAGACGTTCTCCAGGTAGACGCCAGACTCAGACTCCGCCATCCGAACGGTAAATGGTGAGCCTTGATTCGTCACTCAAAAGAACCCGTTTCCACTGATCTACGGTCCAATTTCGATGTGCTTTGCACCACATTAACCAAGCAGCGCGGTTGGACTTTGTGATCAAAGGCTTATGGGCAGCAGCACGACCATGAAAACCAAGCAGATGTTCTTCCTTACGGATGGTATTCATTGAAACAATACTCCCGGATGTCTGTTGAAACTCCTCGCGGATGAGGGCCATCGGTCTCTATCTCCCAGTTTCGTTGGTCTGCCGAATCACGGCACATTCCGACAATCACCGCTCACCTTCCACTTCTTTAATCACATAGGCCACTGTCGATTTTGGGTACTTCAGATCACTAGATATGTCCCTTAAGGATCGGCCACATTTATGATACCCGATAATTATACCTTTCTCGAAATCAGAGAGCTCCGAACTGCGAGGCATCTTGCATGCGACTAAAGCCGATGCTGTTTCCTACACGATATATACCGGCGGAGTCCGTGACGTACCTTAGGACCGCAGATATCGTCATTTGCATAGGAGTCCAAATACTTATTGATAGTCAGTGTAGAAGCAAGCCAAAATTTAGCGGAACCAACTTGTCTTTCGTCGCCAATCTTATGATGTATAGCCAATAATGTATAGCGGACGCTTTTAAGCTAGGCTAAAATCATCTTCACTGATTCGAAGGAATTTTAGTTAATGTAGGAGACTGCGCTGCTTGCTAATCTTCGAATTTGATCTAGCTTATTATTTTTTGAAGCGGCAGGAAAAAAAAAACTTTTCATAACGGAAAAAATACACGACCTCGAGCATTTCAAGAAATAACGATTTTCTCCGTTATTTATCGAGGAAATAAAAGAGCATCGATGACACAAGCGTTAATGATGGTTTGAAAATCATTTTATACCAGAGGCTGGCCAACATTTGAATTTGTTTGGTTTACCTGATGACGCAAAAATAGTCCTGATTGTAGACATAGCTCATATGTCACTTAAAGTTTTAGTGAAAGGTAATGTATCCATCCGTATTATTCTTTCCCCTAAATTGTACGTCCGTCATTCAGCCTATGGATATTGGAATAGCGCGCCTGCTGAAATGCAGATATAGAGTCGCATTTTTAAAATCACATATTAAATTTCTTGAAAACTGCAAGAATATTCAAGAATTTAAAAAATATTTTAGCATAAAATCTCCTGTGTGGAACATCGTGGGAAGATGTCTCTCCAGCTACTTTAAAAAATGCTTGGCATAATTTATGGCCACCTACCATATTTCATGGTAAAGATGATAGCCACGAATTTGAAGGTTTTTGGATATCGCAAACCAAAGCTGAAATTTTCCAGTTAATGGATTTTGTAAAGAAATGTGGAGAAACGGTAATAAATGAAGATGATATAACAGAAGTTTTGCATTGCAATGACAATGCCCCAATCATCAATCAATTACCGGATGGCGAAATCTGTAGTTTTCTTATGCTTCTAGATCCAGAAAATGCCGCTACCGATAATGAAGAAAGTGACAGAGTGGTTATGGAAAACGAAAAAATTTCGATTGACAAGTTAGTCGGAATTCTCGACGCAGCAATTACAGAATTTGAACAGTAGAACTTTGTAACTGACTAAGAAATTATGTCTGCTTATAGCATTAAAGAGAAAGTATTAGCACAAAAAACGAAGCAACTTAAACAACTTACATTGAAAGAAATGTTCAGTAAAGTAAATAAATAAAAATTAAGTTTTTTTTTGTGTGTCTAAATTTTGATACCCTTTAGATCATAAATGCTCTTTATTTCATAAATCACGATTTCATATTTTTTATTGTTTAATTTCTGCATGCCATCTAACTAGATTTAAATTGATGATCTAATATCCGGGAAAATCCGAAATCCGGAATCGCCAAAGTCCCGAGGAGTCCGAATCTCGGACTTTATACTGTATTACTCTCTCCAGAACTTTATACTGTATTACTCCTAGTCATTTTCATTTGTTATATCATGATTGCTGAAATTTATAAAGAATGATATTTGATTTTATTTATCGATCAGCATTCCTTATAGTATATAAAATTCCCTGCCTTAGCAACCGGCCATTTGCCTGTTAAGTATTCAGAGAGAATTTTGGCTAAATTCTTCGACAATTTACCGTCACATTGCCAGAATTTTGCCCCAGGATGCGCTGCAGAGGACGACCAATAATATATCTATACGGAAAGAGAAAGGCAACACATAAAAACTGAGCCTTATGTAGCAGTTGAATTGTAACGTCGGTGTCAAGTCATCCTCCGTTACCATCATGACATCTTCATGTAAAACCTTTATGACATCAATGCACCCTTTTCCCGGACATCCTTATGTAAAAATCATTTTCATATTTACTGTAAACAGCAATTGCTCTACTATTTTGTTAGATACATTTATGAATAATCTAAAAAAATTTTAGATGTAATTTGCAGGTTTCTAAGGGCAATTTTTTTTTTCTTCTTTCAGTTTATCAAAATTCGGTTGCAGTTAAAAAAATGTTTAATGTTACCATTTTACAGTATACGGCAGCTTTAGTTGAGAAGCAACACTGAATTTGAATATTAAGTACGGCTTTTTCGATCTTTGTGCTGGAATAATCTTTGTAGCATCAAAACTGAATTCAAAAAGAGAGAAAAAGAAGGCGTTATCGATTCATCTCTCCCTTCCCTCTTTTATCAGCCATACATAGCGACCTTGAAGAGGCCCCTTTTAGCGCGTCTTTCACTGGTCCACGCGACTTTCTTTTTCTTTCTTTTTCCTTTTTACTAAAAAAAATAAAGAAATATTTTAGAGACATCTGTATTTGATGCTTATTTCTATTTCTTTTGATTTTTAAAAAAGCGACTATCTCTTCGAGCTAAGAATTGCCACTACGCTAGTTTCCCAACTCCTTAATTTTCTAATCCCATAACTGTACAATGATGCTGCATTGTTAGAATAATCATTATGACATAATTTCTGTAGAAAATTTTGAATTAATAAAGTTGTAACTTTAGTATTAGGCTACGTACTTCAGATTAGGTTAACAGTCCGACCGCCAAATAAATATGTAGCATTTCGTCAGAATATGAACTCCACGAATATAAAACGGCGACGCTTACGAGATTGCTCGATACTTTTGGAATATTTACATGAGAAAATGACTTGCATATAAGAGGCTACCATTTTCACGAACTTTGTTATATTAAAAGAACTAGAAGACAGGTTATGAAATGATGAAAATGCTATCTTTTGAAAAATAATTAAGTACATTTGTTTATTTTCAACTCAAATGTCAAGGAATAAGAGTTAAATTGTTTTAATTATTATTTTTTAATGTTAAGATTTTCAGATATTCTTTAACAGAAAATATGCTGTTGTCATTTTTGTGCTGCTAGTGCACACATGGCCGAAAATACCCTAATATTTGCTGTAATTTCTAAATGTTGCAACTATTATATTAAACTTTTTTTTGGGGGGGTGACACCTATTTTGGTGTTATTCTAAATATTCATTTTAGTTTCATACTTTGTTTAAAATTTTTATACATTACTTGAAAATTTTAATGACAAAAGGCTTAAAAATAATGTTTGAATTACTTTATATTTTACATAGCTGAAAATGAGTAATTTAAAAAAAAACTGGTATATTACATTGCATACTACATTATAAATGAATTTTACAGAACTTTAATTTACACTGCTGGCCACCGTAAATGCAACACCCTGAAGAAAGCATGCATATAACATGAAATTTACAACCTGCATTAGATGAGGTGAGATATGCAAATGATTAGAATTTCAGCGCAGACGCACATCACGCGCCACTTCAAAGCGTTATTTACGGCTTGGAGGTTTTCGACGATTTCAAGTTCGGCAACTATGTTTTTCTTGTGGTTTCCCCCCCCCAAAAAAAAGATCATTTATTCCTCGTAGTAAACAGCGATCAACGTTTGATCAAGTATCCGAGTTCGACAGAGGAAGGATAGTGGCCTACCGAGAGTGTGGATTACCTTTCAGGGAAATCGGTAGTCGTGTTGGACGAAACCAAACAACTGTAATGCGGATATGTGACAGTTGGATGCAGGAGGGTACGACGAACCGACGTGTTCGATCGCATCCACCTCAGTGCACCACTTGACGTGATGACAGGAACACTGTGCGCATGGCAGTGACGGATCGCTCAGTTACATCACGAACCATAGCACAGCACATTCAGTCTGTAACGCATCATCCAATGTCTGTGCGTACCATTCGACGCCGTTTACAGCGGAGTAGTCTGTCCGCAAGACGTCCACTGCTTCGTCTACCCTTGACGCAGAACCACAGACGTCTCCGCCACCAATGGTGCGATGAAAGAAGGATGTGGACGGCAGAATAGAATGAAACTGTCTTTACTGACGAGTCACGCTTCTGTCTGCAACACCGCGATGGTCGGATTCAAGTCTGGAGACACTGTGGAGAGAGGATGCTGAACAGCTGCGTTATGCACCACCACACTGGTCCTGCACCGGGTATTATGGTATGGGGTGGTATTGGATATCACTCTCGCACTCCTCTAGTACGCATTGCCGGTACTTTAAACAGCCAGCGCTACCTCTCCGAGGTGTTGGAGCCAGTTGTCCTTCCTTACCTTCAGGGCTTGCCCACAGCCATATTTCAACAGGATAATGCGCGACCGCACGTGGCACGCATTGACCAAGGGTTCTTCGTCAATCGCCAGATTGAATAGCTTCCTGGCCGGCTCGCTTTCCTGATCTTCCGCCGTTAGAAAACATGTGGTCCATGGTTGCTGAACGATTGACCCAGATTACATCCCAAGATGCCACACCAGATCAACTTTGGCAACGTGTGGAAGCTGCTTGGTCTACTGTTCCCTAAGAACACATCCAAAGTCTTTTTGAATCAATGCCGAGGCGTGTGGTAGCGGTAATCTCCAACAATGGCGGCTACTCTGGCTACTGATTCTGGAAGAAACGACACTTCACAGAAGTCTATAAATTTAATGATTTGATACTTGGTCAACATGTTACCTACTAAATAAATTTTGTTGTGATATCTGTTGTCTTTCTTGGTGTTGCAATTTGGATGGCCAGCAGTGTATAATTGGAAGAATCAGCTTGTGTGGTAAATTATTCTTGTTGTAAACGAAAAATGAGATATTCTTTATGCCACCAACGAAATAAACACTTATCCCTTGCATCGCAGAAGGAAACGTAAGGACAAGCTTTCAAAACGCTGTGGTAAAAATCAAAGCAGTTACAAAACAGATAACTTTGATAGAAATATGCATTTTCACATCCCTGAAAATAAAAATTCGAAATTCTATGAAAATAGGCTTTTATTTTCCCTCCTTTGATTTCCCTGTCCCAAAAGTGCAGAAATTTTATTTATTTATTTATTTTTCATTCTTACGTCTTAAAGCTTCATATAGAAATGTTTTAAAATTGTGAGGTTTTCATTTTTTAGTTATCAAAGATGTATGATGAAACATTTGTATTGAACTTTGTGGTCATTTTTTTAAAGGAAAAAATGTTTAAGATCCCCATGTTAAAAGGGTTAATGATATGAATCCAAAAATATACCGGTGTTCAAAATTAAGAAAACTGTCATATTTGGTCTATTATCTCCAGAGCTGACGAATAGATTTTAGGGAAATATGGTATAAATATAGTTTGATATAATAATAATAATAATAATAATAAACATCTAACACGTCAATGATGCATTACGCAGTTTTGTGAGTAAAATTTTTTAAAGTCAAAAACTGAGTTTGTAAGATCGAACTACGGGTTATAAAGGATATCATCCTCTTTAATGCTCACACACAGCTCTCACAGCGTCGCTTTATGCTGGAAATGGGGAAGTTTATGAATCCCTGTGATAGGCGGTCTCACTTCTGTAGGAATGCTGTTTCCAAGTCCTGAAATGCTCAGGAAAGGGGAAGACGAGTAGCAATTGACCTCCTAAAAAGTCCCAAATACGTTCTATAGGATTTAAGTTTGGAGATATATCTGGATAATATCATATGCTGCTAGAAAATTATCCACCAGATAAGCCCCGTTGATGACCGTTATTGTCCATAAAAATGGACTGAGAGCTAACTGCATCTCTAAATACTTGAACATATGGCTTTGAGATCTCGTCTCTTTGTAAGATGACTTGATAGCGTCCCATTTAATTCTGCACACAAGAAAGCCCTTTTAAAGCATGGTGCAGAAAACATCGCTTTTGGAACAACCTTCGTTGAGGAACCGTTTTTTTCACGGATGAAACCCGAATGAGTTTAATCATTGATTATTAATGAACTTGACGAGAACCAAGGACCAACTACCTGTCCTCAAATATCCGAGAAAGGAACCAGTATGAGAGCCAAAGTTTGACTATCTGAGCAGGCATCACATTGTAAAAACGCACATAGATTAGAGATATGGCCCTGTGTTTGCTTTTTCAGGGACGCAGCTGACCTCAGCTCATTTTATAGACGACGACTTAGAGCTAATCTATTGGATAATTTTCTGGAAAGTGAGGTTATTAACCGGATAGCTTGGCCAACCAAATCTCAGACCTAAGGCATATGAAACATATTTGAGATGCACTAGGAAGAGCATTTGCAACAACTCCTCCACCTCCCAGAATCCTTCAAAATTCGAAAACAGCGTTATTGGCACCGTTTGCATAGGATCCCAACAACTCATTTCTAGTATGAGGAAACCATATCTAATATTATCCTCCTTTTTGTTCGATCTTTAAACTTCTATACTAGACGTTCTGTCTGCGCTGATGTGCCTCATGATTCTGCATGTACATTGTGACTGTTATACAGCTTACATTTGGTATTTTATAAATCTTATCAAAAATACGAGATTTATTAAAAATCTGTCGATCAGTTTTAAAGTTAATAGAGCAAACGTGAAAACTCTCTTAATTTTGAAAAGTAGTGTATACATATCAATACTATTTGCTCTTAATTTTTTGAATGTTATTGAAGAAAATAGGGTGTTAAAAGCTTCACAGTAGCTGCTACTGAAGAGTGTAGAGGGTCTGAACTCAGTCAACTCTGACGATTAATTCAGTCAAATATTCATGGTTTTTTTAAATAAAATTTTTGAAATGAAAATTGTTGAGAAGAAACAATGTAACAACATTTGTTAAAGCTGTTCTTTTGCTTACTTCCCCCCCTATTAACCAGCTGTAACTGAAGAATATTTCAAGGAATGGCAATAAATAAAATTAAAATAAGAAATCACTTAAAAACACTTCTCACAAATGAACTTCTTTTGACAAAACAAAATTAAAATATTCATCAGCTGCAGATTTTGCTGGTTCTGAAGAGTTAATTTCTCTTATGATGACTAACAACTGCAACTTTGCAACTTAGATTACTGTATTAAATTTTGGTATCTTCCGTATTTGTCAAAAATGTGTAGTAGTTTGATATTAGACTTATCTATGGTTAAAAGACAGTAGTACAATTTGCTATATTCTACACATGGAGAAACAAAAGGTAATAAAAATTATGTATTTTTTTTATTTGGAGTTTTTTCCCTGAATAAGTTCGTGTGAAATATTTTTGCTCGATGGTAATATTTAAAGACTGAAAATAAACTAAAAAATAGAGTGCAGATTATGCTGTATCTGCTTCGTTCAGGCCACCTAAAATGCAATTCTCTTTTATGCTATCGGCAACTAAGTAATTTCGAGAAAAGCTATTTCTTCTTTAAGTTTTTAAGAAAAAATTTTAATTTTTAAATTCTTTCTTAATTACGAAATATCAATTCTTTTTAATTTATTACATGTCGTTTCAAAATATTTAACTCATACACACAATGCAAATATTATGGTCGTACAGAAAATAACGTAAAAGTCGGCCTAATGTTTTTATTAAATGGGGCATGTTTTGTGTCTGTTGCTTCTTTCCTTCTGTCATAGGCCCAGATAGAAACTCAGTAATTAACAATTCTCTCTATCATGGTGCTGATCTTTATAGTTAGAAGCTTCTAAATATAAGAATTTAAGTTCCATTTACATTTTCGCATTCTTCTTATGGAGCTGGCTATTTTTGAAGATAGGAAATTCCAATTTATTTACAATCTTTATTCTCTTTTTGTTGATTCTTTGTGTGGTTTGAAAGCGCTTGTAAAATGTCACCGCTTTGGACTTTTCTTTTAAAATTCTTCAATGTTCTATCGATTATACTTATCCCGTTGTGTAGATACTTCTGCGTAATAATAGAGGATTCTTGGTATGTTTATTTATTTGATGTATGGCAGTCCAATGCTTTTTTAAAAACAAGACAAAGCAGAGCAGAATGAAAGATTCTGGGATTTATTATGTTGTATTATCCTCAAGATTTCTTCTACAGCATGGAGTATAGAACGATTTGGCATGAATCCATATTGATTCTAGCTGATTTGATATTTATACAAGTTGTAGAACCATTAAGTTATCTGGAAGCAGGAGATATGAAAAATAAGCAACGCCTTCGCAGGGACTCGAACCACGAACCTCTAGAATACCACCAGGATTTGGCGATTGGGTCACATAATCTCCAGTCGCCAAATCCTGGTGGTGGAGAATCATCATCCACCACCTTTTTTAGTTCGGGCGCCAGCTGTAGAGTTATTAGAATATTTTGTAGTAGGAGATGGGAAGAATGAGCAACGCTTTCGCCGGGACTCGAACCACGGACCTCTGGAATACGCGTCCAGAGTGCTGACCACTACATCTCGAAGGCATGCGAAGAAGGTGGAAGAAATATCTTATAAAGTGATGCCGTATTTTTCGGGTGATGGCTCTTTCCAGAATTTTATTAGTAGTAGGAAAGAAAGCTGATGAATTTTTTATGAGGTGGATTTACTTATCTCGGTCCTTTTTGAGAATAGGATGACATGTCCTCTCGTGAAAATTTTCGAAAGTTTCCTACTTGAAGATGCTTATTAAATAAGTCTATCTAATGAGAGTAAGGCCTTTGTAATTTGTTGCATGATTTTATTATTTATCGCTTCCAGTCTTTGTATATTTCTACTTGAAACGCCTTTGATTATAAAAGGTACTTCTTTATCGGAAAAAAATTTAATTTTCTTCATTATTTGGATGTTTTGATCTCTTCTGACAGTGGCTTCAGAGCAACGTTACCAGCATAAATGGTAAAGGTTGGTCTCCCAGATGGCGGCAATCCCGTTTTCTATTTATTTTAACTCTCTATTTCCAGAGTTGTCAAATCGCCCTTTTCACTACCGCGTCCTGTATCCATTATTTACTAACAATGATGAAAGTTATTATTATATATTTGTATAAGAACAGAATCTCTAATAAGCGGAGTTTTCATGAATTATAACAGTTAATAAATATGCTAGGCCAA
This sequence comes from Stegodyphus mimosarum, assembly GCA_000611955.2. Lineage (NCBI taxonomy): Eukaryota > Metazoa > Arthropoda > Arachnida > Araneae > Eresidae > Stegodyphus > Stegodyphus mimosarum. The sequence continues at coordinate 9,440 of KK115614.1, forward strand.
TTTTTTCGTTATTTTCGGTACGACCCTATTTTGATGAGCAGTAATTGCGTTTCTTACTTTCGCTGTTATTTGAAAAGAACATTTTACTATAATTTTGAACAGTAAGCTCTTCTTTATCCATGAATATAACTTGACTGCGTTTCATAAAACTAAACGAAGGTTTTATTTTTGAATGATGATGTTATTTCGGTACTTTTAGGCGTGTTTATTGAATGCTTTCGTTTCATTTTTCCATGCAACCAGACACATGAAATAGTATTCAAATTTAATGCGCGCACATTCCGTTAAAGAGGAGGACTACAGTATAATAGACTTTTATTCACATTTCTCATTCGTAATTCTTCGATTCTTACCAAATGCCATAACGCCTGTATACGACTAAAGTAAGCCATCTAACCAATGTTCAGGTACAACGCGACATTACTAAACTGTGTCCTGCATGCAGAAATTGTCAGTAACTACTGCTCTGAATTCAAAATATTATTCAGGACAACAGTTTGGGCTAATCATTCTGCCATTGAAGTGTAAGCTAAAGACGTATTTTATCTCCTTCACATTGCAAACAATCCATCAATCCATTTTTTTCCTTTTTTTAAAAACTATATTATGGCATTCACTTTTTCCCTTAGTTTAAAAATTTCCTGGACTCTACTTAACTACAATTTCCAATTTATTTCCTTTGTGTAAACAAAATATCCCTATAATGAATTTTAATTCTTAACGAATTTATGGACTTCCTTGTTAGTTTGTTTTAACCGTTTACTGAAACTAGTTTTAGAATTTCACGCTAAAGAGCACAACACGTCAGAAAAATTAAAAAAATGATAAATCATTATAAGACGCTTAATCATTCTTTTCATTCAAGTTTTATAAACTTTCAAGAGTTCATGAATTCGATTCCATTCCATGTGTGTTATGAAGGCCTTCCCACTCACCAAAATCTATCAACTTTATTTTAATTTCAGTCACGTTCCCTCTGTATTTCTTCTTAGCCAATAGTTTTTCATTTTCTTCCAATTTTTTTCAGTATATTATTCTTATTTTACTTTGGAATCATTGACTGATTTAATTTCGTAATTTAAACAACAATCGACTTGGAAGGTGTGGCATTTACGGAGACTAGCTGGCACGCAGGGCCGGCGTTAGGCATTTTGCCGCCCGGGGCAATCTCAGCGGGTCCTAAACTCTGTTGCCCGGAATCTGCCTAAATTCTAAAACTTTTGCCTCTCTTAATTCTGTTGCCCAGCTCCTATCCTAAATTCTAAAACTTTTGCCTCCCTTAATTCTGTTGCCCAATTCTTCCCCTAAATTCTAAAAATTCTTCCATCCCTAAATTGGGCTGTTCGTTACTTCATTAAAGTCTAAAAATTTTGTCACCCCTAAATTCTGAGCTCCGGTGCGACCGCACTGGTAGTACTGGCTCTGGCGCCGGCCCTGGCTGGCAGTTAGACAGAGAGGTTGCAGGCTCCACTACCATGTAATGTTTGGTTATTTTTGTCCCCTCTCCATCCTCTGCGGATACAACATCTGTTGCCCTTGTGGTGCCCTCCAATAAATGATGTATTTCTGTCAGACTGATGCAGAATACGTTTCTCTTCGAGGAAGGAAGATTCCTAACAGATTCTCTGAAACTGCAGAAAGTATTTCATTACAATTCAAGTGAGCTTAAATTGAATGTTACTTAATTTTAAATTTAACTTTACTTGTTCTTTACACCTATTCCGGGGAAAGAATTTTAAAAAAGAGTGTCTCAGCACGTATCTTTTCTCGTTTTGTACACATTTCACACGTTAGCAACACTATATCAGAACTTTGAGCTAGAAATTTAGAAAAATTGATAATTCTTTGCTCCATAAACTATACTTTTCCCATGACTTACATCTGGTATAGAACCTAATCACTTATACTGTTTTAATGCCTTTCATTTCCCAACTCTACAACAAGAACTGTGTTTAAGGTACTAATGGGGAAGATTAGGTAGAAAAGGTAAAGAATATTAAATTACATGTTTTAATATTCGGAGGAAATAATAGGAGAAATGCGGGGGGTGGAGGAAAGCCAAAATAAAGCAACATTTCCAGTGCTTTATGCTAATTCCTAGATAAATTGTAGCATACATGTCACCTGACGAAATCTTTCAAGAGATATTGTTCCAACAAGATCATGAAACGATCATTGAATAAAATTTATATCCCGAACTGGTCTTTGAATGATAATTAACTGTTGCTCTTTTCCGTATACTTAAATCTGCCCCACGCATAACTCGTTTATCGTTTGCCCAAACAAAAATATGAAACCTTTTCTAAAAACATTGAGAAGCAAGTATAAACTCAGAATATTTACTAAATGTTATGTATCAGGAAATGATGAGAAATTTCAAGCCAAAGAAAATATTTTCTTGATAAAAATGACACGATGAGTATGCAGTTTAACTCTTGTATTTTTCTGACCATTTAGTACAATATGGAAATCTGATGCCATAATTCTAGGCCAGGGTTTGAATCTCAAAGAAGTTATGGTGTCAAGTGTATAGTATCTTTTCGGCATGGAGCAACACTACCCAGTCAGAAGTCCCTTCGAGCGGCTTCAGTAGGAGAAGAAGAGTACTCTGGGTCCATTCTCCGGGGCATACACTAAGACAAAGCTTTCCCTTCTCGAGGTTGTAATGAGGTAGTCCTTATGGTGCACCCTGGGCAACACTGTCAATGATAAGGTGACTAAATAATTAATTGGTTTGGTCATTCTCGATAAATGCTTAACTAGCAAAGTGCCTTCACGTTAGGATCCCGAATGTGTAATATTATTTTGAATTATTGTTTGTCAATTTCATGAGTTCGTGAACCGTTATATCTAGTGAATGTATAAAAGTAATTCATTCCTTTCAGTAATTCTTAAGTTTTAAAAAGTTTTAAATACTGTACTCCTCGAAAGTGAGTGAATACTGATAACTTCCTTTAAGACTAAGCGAAATGAGCGCAGAAAATCATATTTAAATACTTGTAATGTATAGAAAAATTAATATTTTTACATCTGACGTTTATTCTTTTGGTGCTTCGAAATTTTATGTGTATTTAGTAGATGACAGCGTATAAACTGGTTATATAGTATAATGTAATGCCTACTAGGGTAAAGAAGAGTGCTGACAAATGTAATCACTGTTCTATTAAATCAAAATAAAAAGCATTTAAGCATTTATAATGCATTGCTGAATTACGCTTAGCTTTCAAAGCATGGTTTAATGTGTTCGGTGTATATTAAAGATTTTTTTTTGTTTGTGTGAAGGATTGTCTATTTTTGTTTCCTTAGCCTTATGTTACGAATTCCAATATTGTTTTTCAATATTGCTGTATTTGTTTTAAACAGATATTTTGATGTTGAATTTTATATTCCAGTTCTTGCCGTATTTGTTCAATACACTTTAAATCTGAAAAGCGAAGACATTTTTTAATTATTTTAAGACAATTAATTATGCAGCAACGAAATTTGAGCATTTATAGCAGCATACTTAGGCTCATAGTCTGAGCAGAATTTTAAATCATTTCTTAGGCTGAGTTTTCAAGTTGATAATTTCAAAGTAGCATTATAAAAGTTAATGTGTTTATATTGATCCATTATGCCATCAATTAACTCATACCATTGAACATATGGAAACTTTCTCTTCACAACTTCACTGTTAGAGATAAATTTATGTCTTTTCTTTATGGCAGGGATGTGCAAACTGCGGCTATCGGGCCTGCACCAAGTCTGCCTGAAGGTTCTAACCGCACCTCCCCCCCCAAAATTCAAAAATATATTTATATAAAGTGATTTTCACAGATTTTTCATTCTTATATTAACAACTTAAATGTCAAGATTCATGGGAGAAATCTATTTATTACCGATATCTGAGCCCATTTTAAAGGTTTTTAAACTAAAATTTGATCTGTTTGCTGAGCAGCTAACTACGATTTTCCCAAGGTTAAACTCAGTACCCTCAGTAAATGAAGACAGGCTTAAGAGTTATGTAGATGGCCTGCGAAAACTGCATTTTGAGTCTGAAAGCAGATTTCAAGATTTCAATGCCATTCGAGCAGAACTGGATATTTTCACCATTCCTTTCAACGCAAATTGTGAAGCAGTGAGGCCGACTTGGAAGCTTGAATTAATTAAGTTATTTACAATCTAACAATCATCTCATACAAATGCTTCTGAATGTTCCAAAATTATAGTTTTAGAAATCTTTACCGAAATCAAGTTTTCCAAATTTAACATCTAATGCCCAAAAAATTTGTGATGTGTTTCCATCATCTTATATATGGGAACAAGTATTTTCTACCAAGAATCTTAGGAAGACTTCCGTTAGAAATATGCTGACAGGTGAGAATTTAGCATCACATGTCAGCATCAGAACATTGCAGTTTGAACCTGAATTTAAGAAACTTTTAAAAATGTATTCGCAGTTTCCTCCATGACATTAATATTTGTATACTAGTATAAAGTTTTAGAATACATTATATTCGCCGGGTAATTTTTTTTTCTTTTGCTTTTTGCTTCGCTTCCAAAAAAATGTACCCATCACATCTTTATGGTAACCATAAAATGCCTTACCGAACCAAAAATAGAAAATTTATTTACCTTAACAAATACTATTTTATAAAAATATTCAGAATTATTACTTTATTTAGATTTTTAAGGATGAATTATCAATTTTTTGTTCTTTCACTAACACAGAATATTTCTAATCGACCCGTCTTACATGTCCCCTTCATCAAGCAGGCCTATTATTTTAATCGCATTAGAATTTGCGGCTTCTCCATATGATTTAAAAAGTCGAAAATAAATCGAAATAAATCGAAATAAAGTCATAAATTTATAGATTTCATTTATTGTAGATTATTTCGTAAAAATTGAGGGTAGATTACGAAGACTTTAGTGACATAAATTTCACTTTTAAAACAGAAAATGTCAACTTTTAAGCATATTATTTTATTCTTGAAAAAATATTTTGTATAAAAAGAAGAACCTATGTAACTGCATATTGAAAGGAAATTCTGATTTATAGTTTCAGTTTAAGGGATTTGAATATTTTAAAGTTATTGTTTTGTGAACCTAAATACGTGCGATTAATTTTTGATGTACTGCTTATGAAGATTTTTTAAGTGATGACAGAAATGTTTTAGATTATCATTATTTTACAATAATCATTTAATCGCGAACTCAATTTAATTCTCCTTGATATAAATGCTTGTAAAACATTTGGAATCATTTTCTGAAAATTTTAATATGCGGCATCAAAACTTTTCACCAAGTTTTAAATCGAAGTAACTTGGCTCATTTTAAATACTGTGACACATATTTTTCTCTCATTCTATTTAAAAATGCAATTTATTTGCGTGCAATATTTACGGTGAGAATAGTTTTCATGTTGATTCACAAGATAAAGGTATTTGTTTTCGAAATATTTTGCTCAGTTTAATTTTATAGATAGGATAATTTAAGGTAATTCCAGATTGTATCTAGAAATATAACTGTATTTGCTCTTAAACTGAATAATTCTACGTTTACTTCGATTACGGATAAAATACGTATTATATCAGAAAGCATCTATAGTATTGACTTTCAAATAACCTTCGGCTGGAGCATAAGTGTACTTATCTGCACGTGTGTTTAAAATTCAGAAGACATCATCAGTGTGTTGTGTGATAACGATGCTTTTCACCGTTAAAAATAACCGATATTGGGCGATTTTTCGAAAATTTTTATCTTCTGCTAGCGAATGCGCCCTTTACTTTTACTGAATCTTAAATGGAACTTGTTCAAGAGTCACCTTTAAAAGAAGAAGAAATTTATAGGATCACCTTCAAACGGTATAAGTACTTTCTCTTCATATTTATGTTCAATACCTCTGGTAACGAAACAAAATAACATTTCTCCTTACCGAGCCCGCCAAGTTAAAATACGGCCTTGAACCGAAAATGATTACGATGCACTGGTTCATTAACCATTCCAGTGTCACTTACCAATAAGACTTTGCCCAGATTTCAGAAGAAAATTATCTTTGATCGGATAAATTAGCTTTTAAAGCGAGTTGGAAAGAAGAAGTTATCTATCTATTATTTATATCAATTATTTTCAAGATCTGAGAACAGCGTTTGGATCTCTCAGTGTAAATCTTAAGACCTAAATGAGGTTTTCGTCTTTCTAGTACCTTCTTTTTAAGATCTACAATCTAAACAGCAAATTAAGGACTTGTTATTGAAAGGGTTTTCACAGTACTATCTTTCTGTTCCATATTCATTACATTTTCACCAGGCAGTAGTATATTGTACATCTTTGAAGTGTGATTTTATTTTCCGAGTCGTTTACCATTTGATGCCCAATAAACTATGTAAAATTTAAAAGTGATTAAAATTATAGTCTGTAGGGATTATTAAAGTAAATCACCCAATTTATAATTCAATATTTCTTTTGCATGCTTTGTTGAAATTAGAAGTTTTTACGATTTATCCAATAATTGATATCCATGAAGAATAAATAACGAATCACATCGCTTCGTTCATTAGCATTCTCTGTGAAGTTCGAGGATGACTTTTAAGAATCTTATTCCATCTTTGAATTAAATTTCTGTCATACTTGACAAACTATAACGTATTCCCTAGTGGAAAATACAGAACATGATCGGAGTCCATCATTGCGTTGCTTGCACAGTTGGAAATAAAATTTCCATTTCAGTATCGTCTGTCGTATCTAAGCAAATTTCTTGAATTCATATGAAATTTAGCAGTTTAGTTAGTTTTTAAAATTATAGCAAGAAACAGTTCTTCAAGTTCTATTGTTTTTCCTTGCGCCAGATCTCCAAAAAGCTGTATCTTTTGAAGGAGATTTACCTTTTAGCTTACTTTCTTAGCTGTTAATAGCCGATAGCCGTTAAAAGTTATATTAGCTTAATTCGTATTGGTGTTAAATCACTCTTGAGAAGGAGAGACTACAACAAAACAAATTTAACAGTTGCGTTGTGTATTTGAAATTGTATGTCAACAACCCAATGAACCTTGATGCTAGTGAATCAATGTGTCCTAACATTTCAAAAAAAAAAAAAAAAAAAAAAAAAAAAACACATAAATCAGTATTAACTTCTAAGAAAACCTTAGAGTTTATTTTTCAAACATATTAAATTATGTCAAAATCAATTTTAGTAATAAACCCATTAACCCCCGGGGTATGAAAATAACCTGAGAAAATTTACTATTTTTTAACAGTGAAAAATAAATATGTGTTTTCAACAAATTCTGCAATTTCAAAATAAACAACATAAAACTTCTATAAGTATTAACTAAGCATAACTATTTTATTGAGTTAAAATTTATAAGAATTCATAACAACTATTTCCTTTAACAATTATTTAAGTTCTTTCACCTTATTACTGCACAGAAAATAAAAGAACACTACTAATCAGAACAATATTAAATTTTATCTTATTGCACAGAAAACTAAAGGAAATATGCTATTCCTAACATCTTAAAATACCTTCCTTTTTTTATTTCACAGTGAATTAAAGAATACCACCAATCCAGAAAAAAAAACTTAAAATTAGATATGTTACTTTAGCTCATCAAAAGTTTTCTAATATTGTGTATTCAATTAAGAGAATACTGCAGAACCACCTTCTTAAGAGATTTAGAATATTAACAAGGAGCGAAGATTCTATTTCAGTTTTGCAATTTCTCTTAAACTCAGCAAGTACAGTTTTACAATATACCTTAACTCACCATTTTTGTAGTTCACCAAGTAAAACAAAATTTCTAATTTCTTAAAAATTTAAAAATCTTTGAACAAACTCATTAAAAAATTAAGCCAAAGCAAATATAAATACAGCATATTAAATAAAATAACGTTGTGTAGCATAAATTTAGAATAATAATAAAAATTAATTCTCAAGTCAAACTTAAATAATTAAGTGAATTTGCTACACAACATTGGTACTCGAGTATATCTGAAATATACTCGATTTTTTTGATGTTTTGTTTTGCATATCCAACGACTCTGGACAAGAACACAATTTTAGCAGACAATAATTCCATTTTGATGTTTTTTGTGCAGTTTAAATGCACTGTATAATTGCCAGAATAGATTTTCTTTAACTGCCCTGAAACTCAAAATACAGAGTATTAAATATTCAGAAGTACTCCACGCATTTTTAAAAGCATACTAAGTAATGTGGTATAACAAGGTATTCAATGGATATCTATTTTAACAGGTTTACCGCGGAAGTATTTTATTGAAGACTGTTAGCGCATTTCGTTCGTACAATAAATATTTCTTTTATCTGCCCCTTTCCAGAGACCTCTCTCGAAGGAACTGCTCACTTTCGTTTAAATTTCAGAGAAGGTAAAATTTGTTTGCACGAGGCTGGAGTGATCAAAAGACACTTTGACGGTGAGTTTGTTTATAGGGATCTTTGGGTCTGAACCCCACAGAGAGCTGTAATTTTCGAAGTGTATTCGCACCCTATTAGTGGATGCTGGGAAAATGTTTAATGCGTGGAAAAACGTTTAAAGAACTTATTGGTTTTTTACATTGCTGTATAAATATATATATTTCTAAATAATTATGATCTTTATCATTATTACTTAATTATTAATAATTTTATGTAATTTGCTTATTATTATTGGGTTTGCATGTTATTTTCCCCTAAATTTCTCTTTTTCTTTTTCCTGACCCTTTTTGCTCTCAGACCGTAACTGTGAATCGTGTTGCTAAAAATGTTTGGAAAAACTGCTAAAGATCCTTCTGAAATGCTTTGGGAAAAATAAATGTCAAATTTTAACCTCAATTTAGAGACGTGCAGACTTAAAGAGACTCTCGGTTGAAGAATGGATTTGACTTCCCTAAAACCATAACATCCTTCTAAGCACTATGGGCTTTTTGTGAAGCCTAATATGGTAATTACCTTAAATAATATTGTCTACTATTTTCTATAAAACTCTATTATTTCCTGAACTACTTTTTGTTCTTCAGGATAATGATAAATCTAATGCTTCTTTTGTGATTTCGCATTTACAAAAAATACATAAAACGCGTAAAATGTTTATTTCTGTACCAAATTCTATAACATCATTCTGTCCATTTCTCGATAAGTTTTTTATGAGATCGTTTAATTTTGGACACAAATATGGTGCATAAAACGATGTAGACAAATGCTCAAACATCCTATGACCCAAGACTACTGTGTTACAGGATTTGCTTTTGTGTGACGCCACTGAATTTCTAGTGTGCTTAAAAGCAACTTCTCTGTTGATGCCTTTGTTTCTCCTGCTTCTGTAAAGTGACGTCAGCATTTTGAAAAGCCTTGACCTTATTTGCCTATTGGCACTGGTATGATATAGAAATAGTTTCATTTAAGTTTACCGTATTTAATTGTATTAAAATAAAACAATATTTTATATTCTTCTATGATATTACAAAAGTAGGCATAACTAGGAGATAGTATGGTAGCAATGCCGTCATCATTGTAATAAAAAGACTTTGTAATCATTGTTTTAATCATGAAATTTACAAATAATATTGCGTGCTCGTGTTCAGTTTTGTTCGGGGAGATTATTAATATCAAAATTGCATTAAAGAATTAAAGTACATATAATTCAGACTAATTCATTATCTTATCTTAGTATCTAACTAGTTGGCATATCAGCGGCTGAAGCTTTGGAACACTGGGCAGTTTCATCTCCAGCTTTGATTGCAGGTTGTATTTGAATTCATACGAAATCGAGATACTGTTAATGAACGAAGAAGAAATTTAGGATGGATTTAAAACAGTATTTAATGAAAGATAATTTGAGCATAAATTTGAGCTGTTAGCATAAAGCAACTAATTTTCTGGTAATGTATACACTACAGTATTTTTAATACAGTTTTGGTATCAATGCAATATTAGAAGAAAACGAAATACAAGAGGAAGTTAAATTTGCGAAATGAATGCAATAATGCTGGGACTAATAAAAACGCCAGAGTGCAAAATGTGAGTTAACTTGAAGTGATAACAGAGATGAAATATTGCCTTCTTCATTCACTACTAAATGATTATGTTATTAGATAACCGAAAAAAAGCAGATAATACTAGTACTAAAACCAGTTCAAGACCTCTGTATTTAATTTCCAGTTCTGTTATTAATTTATTTACTTTCGATTTAATTATGTAATATATAGTTTAATTTTTCATAACACAAACATCAGTGAAAGCATAATGATAATTAATACAATAGGAATTTTTTTCATTTTCTATCGATCCTTATTTTACTTGAAACAAAGGCGCAAGAACTATTTGAATTTCACGTCAGGCTCGATTATTTCTCGGTTATGGACTCTATTATTGCATTATTATTATTATTATTTAGCTTATTATTATTTATTTTTATACTTTATTATTATTTTTGGACAATGAGCATTGTTGGCTTACCAATGAATTAATTTCGAGAGGTTGATATAGGAGAAATGCTTAAGAAACCATCAGATTCCATTTCCCGGAGATCCCTCACTAGACGGAGTTCCCTGTGTGTTTTTCTTAAATAAAATAGTCTGGTCCAATAAATATTTTTTTTGGTATATTCAAATGTTTATACTAAAGAACCTAATACACCGAATTGTCTCGTAGTGACCATCTTTAAAACCGATCATTATTTTTGGAAAAATTATCATATTATTTTCTAAGAAGGTCATGCTCTAACCTGATGGAGACTATCACATTTCAGGAGAAACAAAGCAATATCATCTAATTACGGGTTGTCTGGCATCTATTCCATTTTCTTCCTACTTTTCTTTAATTTATTTATTAATTCGAAGACCTATTCTATTACGGTATCTTCTTTTTCCTGAGGATCTAACCATTTATCATACAATAATGCAATAGGGGTTCTGAGATTGGTCCTGTATACCAATTCGGCTCATGAGTTACCGTCCGCAAAGCAAAGAAAGCGTCAGGTTTCCCAGTTTGAGGCAGCTTCAATACATAATACTTTAAGACCCGTTTTATCGACCGATGGAACCGTTTCTCAATACTGCTGTAGGATGGTAAACCGAACATTTAAAATTTTATACCAAATCACTTCAAAAATTCAACTGTTAAGCGACTCATAAAAGATGTCCCTTGATCAATTTGTATCTCCATCGGAAAGTCCATCTGACTAAATACCTGAAAAAGTAAATTTACTACAGATTTCGACGTTACATCCGGCACCCGGACGGAGTCAGAATACTTATAGACAAAATACATAATTGTAATAAGATATTGATTAGCTTCAGTAGATGCAGGCAGAGGTCTGCAAGCATCTAACTTTACTAAAGACTTCAGATATCACTAGTATATTTACCAATGGACTTTCATTTATCAGTTTAATTTTCCTACACGTTAAGAAAGCGTTGCAGATTTTAACGAATTTCTCAATTTCTTTATAACATATATATATTTTATTTGGTTAGAAAAAATGTCTTAGTGACCAGTCTTTTGTTTTAAGCACTCCTAAGTGACCTTCATGACAAATTATCTGAGTTTTCTGTCCGAGGATTTCTGCAACAGTAATCAAATTTTCTTCTTCTCTCAACTTATTTATTTTCTTTTTTACTAAAATTCCATTTTTAATCCCATAATCTGTCTTCCATTTTTCGCCAATTCTTAACGGGTAATTTAATAATAGGTCAAGTTCTTTACTTTTCTATTATTCAGCAATAAAGGCACTCGAGTCTATTTGAATCACAAGACATATGGACACTAACGTCGACAGGAGACAATATCTCAATTACGTACGTATGTATGTATGTATCTGACATAACTCTAAAACGAGCAGCCTCAGAACGTTTAAATTTTGTATATAGGACTCCTATGGCATGTAGCTGTGTATCTATCGTTTTGTTTCAAATCGGCTGCATCAAAGTACATACATATATATACTCACTCTGTAATCTGGCTCAGTGAGCTCGAATGTTTTATTCTTATATGATAATAAATTGTGCATTTTTTGTTTTAAAAGTGATTGAATTATGTTTTTCATATGTTCCGGTTAAGATTTGATTAATCTGCATACAATAGTTGTAGAATTATCAACAATTCAAAAGTTGTGTAAGTGCGGCTAAGTCTAACAGAGCAGCCATATTTGTTCACATTTAAAACTTAGCAGAATAGTCAATTAAGTCAATTTCTGCAACTTCAACGTCTCTTTGTCGAGTGGGACCAAAAGTAAACTTTCAGTTTTCTGCACCGAAAAAAATCTGCCTTCTTGCCCGCTGGCTGAATTGCTCTAATTTTAATTGCAAAAATTGTTTTTTTAATTTGTAGAGCCATTAGGATTTTTTTATGCTGGAGAAGAGACAAATGTGCAGTGCTCTCGCCCGGACTCGAACCTCGGACCTCTCGAATATTCGCCGAGTGTAACAACAGCTTAGAGAGACGTAGCCCAAAAGCAAACTTGCGCTACTCAGGAATCCTAACTCTCTCTCGAAGTTAGTTGAACTTGACTTTAATGCTATTCTTTTCCTCATCTGCATTCAACGGGATTCTAAAAACTCATTCTGGTAGGGAATTGTAAGTAAAAACGAGATAAGACAGAGAAGGTTCCCTAAATTCCCTGTTATAAAATTAAAATATACCTTATCAATTGTTTTAATGTATTTGGTGTTATGTTTTTCTATATTTTTCAATTTTTAATGAAGATATTTTGAGTTTTTATATATTTTTGTCTTGCTACGACGTGAAAACTGAATTAATAAGAAATATATCTGCAGTGAAATTTGAGGAAATAAGTTTAAATGAAATGCAGCAAAAAATGCGTATAATTTAATAGGCTGTACAAGAAAGTCATGTGGTAATCACATCAGATTTTTTTCAGTCGTGTTTATGTTTCTGTTATTTACGTGGATTGCTTTAAATTAATGCTGTAGGTTTCTTTAACATGTAGTAATAAATTAATTTAACCTTATTTCACATTTATTTCCTAATATGCTAGCCATGATTGCTATCAAATTCTTCACCTATTACACACAGGATCGGACTACGTCCTGGAGCTACAGGTGACCTGCTCACCTAAGTCATTTATTTCCTGATATCTCATCCTATATTTACTGGCATCATAAAATTTCCTCGTTTTAAATTTACTTCATTTTTTGGATACTCTGCTTTAGTTAGGGTTAGCATTCCTGGAATTTACACTAGCCACTTAATTAATTAGAATTAATCATAAGCCTGAATCAGTATGCTGAGTGAAGCTCGTAGTTTGAGTCAGAACTTCACAGATTTCGAATCTCTAAAGAATTAATCGTAGGCCTGAATCAGTATGCTGAGTGAAGCTCGTGTTTTCAGTCAGAACTTCACAGATTTCGAATCTTTAAAGCATTAATCGTAAGCCTGAATCAATATGCTGAGTGAAGCTCTTGTTTTGAGTCAGAAACACGGATACAGAAAAAAATGTAATTACTGATGAATGATGCAGAACAGAAGTTCGATGGTGCAAGAAAAAAAAAAAAATGTCGCCGCGAACCGTTAATCCTACGATAGCGAGCACTATTCACTGCGTTAACTTTTATATGGAAAGAAGTGAGGTTAAATTGAAGATACCTAAAGAAGAAGAAATATCCCTACATTTAAAGTTAGTGTACGAGACATGATGATGTAAAAAAATAATTATGTATATAGATAACATGTTGAATAGATGTGCTGCCAACTGTTTACAAACGTAATCTTCTAGAATAATTTCATAGTTTAAGATTAGAGCAAAATTTACAGCATGATTTGTTTCGGCATTTCGATGAAAATTTTCGTTTAGTTATTAAGGTAATTCTTCACTTAATCAGTTTTTTAGTCCTAAAGTAAAGCTGAGTTCTTTAAGCAACTATTGGATATTAATTAGTTTTCTCATCCCTTATTTCCATTTTCCTGCCAGAATGTAAATTTCTAGCTCGCGCGGTATTCAAAGAGATAAAAACAAGATAGTATTTAAAGGATGGTTTCAGAGGGTAGAATTAGACCGTGTTCTGCCTACTGCAGGCCGCGTTGTTAATTTCATGCCCTCTTGAAAACAGTATTCTGGGACTTTGCGTTATTCTCCCCATTAGGTTTGTAACCCCGATCTTTAGGTCCGACCAACTTGCGCGCTACTTCGAAATAATCTAATCGTGTAAGTGCTAGGGTAACTTACTTTACTTAGTTGAGTCAATTCAGTATCATTGACTTAAGCCATAGTTGCTGGCTATATTTGTAAGCACGAGTGGCGATTTCTATTAACTTTCATTTGAGTTAAACGAAGGATCCTTACAACTCTTTCCTTGTCTCTTTGGTACTTAAGATATAAGGTATTTCTTCCGCCTTCTTGGAATGCCTTCGTTCTGTAGTGGTCAGCACTCTCGTCGCGTATTCGAGAGGTCCGTGACTGGAGTCCCAGCGAAGGCAATGCTGATTTTTCACATCTCCTACTTCAAAATAATCTAACGTTTCTACAAAGATATAGTGCTAAATCACTTCTCAATCTTTAATACGTTTCGTGCATTTTGTGTTTCCAAAGAATATGAAAAGTTATAAAGTCTTTATGCAGATTCTTCTTTCTCAGGAACCAAAAAGCCTCGACGGTAATAAGATACAGAAATTTTACTGTGCAAAATTTATAGTTTGTTAATTTCCTTCTCTCCCATAGTTTCTTTAGTCGCCAATCTCATGATGCATTTCCAACAGTATATAACAGACTCCAGCCAATTAAGCCAGGGAAATATTGTAAGGATTTTAGTTCACTAACGTTTATTTTATTTTAAAACTTTCCTATCATCTCTTATTTTCCACTTCCAGCCAGAATTAACACGTGAATATGTTTATGCAAATTGTACTTGTTAACGCTTAAGTATTTAAGTTGTGGCAATTTATCATGAGTAGAAGGAAGGAAAGAGAGCCCTCTTGCTACGAGTCTTCACGCGAGCTTGCTATCAGTTACTGTCCGCCTTTAGGGCCAGAGTTTAACCCTCTTGAAAGTTAAAGACGTATTGTAGTTTTCCGCAGTTTGCGTAGTACAGACGTAGTAATTTAAAAGGCCAGTCTTGGTGCTAGTCATCTGTGTAAAATATTTAAAGTTAGCTCTTATTTAAATTTTAGTTAGTTAGTAGTCTTATATTCTTTTACGTTCAGACCACAAGTGGTTGGTCTTTATATCCCGAGGTTCGGAAACGTTTGTAAAATCAATAAGCAAATATAGTGTAATTTGAATCCTCCTTATCTTTGTTGTATCTTCTACACGCGCACAAACATAGCTTTCTCTTGGGCCAACCGTGAAGTTCTACCTACACTTATGAAAATTTCAAGACCTCCTTAGTAAAGACCTTCCCAGTAGTAAGAAATCGGAAGACTTCAGTACATAATAGCAAAAAAATGAGGAACTCTCAAGCTTCATTTAAGAGGAATACAATTATTTAAGCTTTTGTATGGAAGCCGGCTGGATCCTGAAATCATTCAAGTCATTTTGCTTAGGTTACTTCCCATGTACAAGACTTTATCGAATTAAGGAATCCGACGACCTTGAAAAAGTTATTTGAGCTTGCGATCCAGTTTGAAAGCAGAAGAACGGCGGACATTGAAAGAACACGCCAGTACGAGCAACGAAGCCAATTTGGTGCGCGAAGGCCACAGCAGAGGCAAGACCGCGGCTACGGAAACAAGTCGAATCAGTGGTCAAAGAAACCTGAATATTCAAAAACAACCACCGAACGTCGGCAGTTCAAGAATAAGCTAGACAAAAGGTTTGAAGACTAGCGGAAAAGAAAAAAGAAGATTTAAACTGAAACGGATTTCTGCTGACGTAAGGGTGTGGAAATCCGAAGACCAAGAAAATCCTTCTACCATCAAGTTCCATACATTTGTTGTGAAAAATGTAGTTCTTCCGAAGATTGAAGTGTTAGTGAACAATATTCCAGCTACTGCCCTCCTGGATACAGTAGCTCAGTGTAGCTTTGTGGCAGAAGAATTTTTTTAAAATATTTTCGTCGGTATAGAATCTAAAGTTCGGATCATACGATGGTTATAGCAGCCCAGGAGAAAAAATGCAAAGGTATAGGTAAAGTACCACTGTATATCGGCATTAAGGATGAGCAGGTAAAAATTATGCTCCTTATTGTAAGAAATCTTCAAGCAAATATAATATTAGGAGTAGATTTTCTTTCAGCGTCCGAAGCAGCACTAGATTTCAGTCAAGCATCTCTTAAACTGAGAATGAAACCGGTGCCTGAAGTAAAAACGGATGACCTCACATTGAATCTCAAACACCTGCCAACTGAAGAGCAAGAAAAACTACGACAAGTGGTGAGTGAATTTTTAACTTTGTTCAGTGATATTCCCGGATTCACGCAAGTGACTAACTATGAAATAAATACGGGAGATTCACAGCCAGTTCGCCACAAGGCTTATCGCTATGACAAATCGAAAGAAAAATTTACAGAATGGCATATTAAAGATATGCTAAGTAACAAGATTATCCCGCCCATCTCCAGTAGTTATGCGAACCCGGTTGTTTTATGTAAGAAGAATAATGGTTACCCGGTTGCAGACTCAAAAAGGGGGCGTGTTGCAATTCATTACCGCAAATTGAATAGCGTTACTAAATATCCGGTTTATACATTACCCATTTTTGAGGAAATCTTGCGAAACACAACTTCCACTAAGTATATGACGACATTAGATTTAACATCTGGGTATTTTCAAATAGGCGTAAAACCTGAAGATGTACCAAAGACCGCTTTCATAACTAAGTCTGGCACTTATGCATTTTTGCGTATGCCGTTTGGTCTGTCAGGCGCTCCAGCAATATTTCAACGTTGTATGGACATTGTTTTAAGACCCGTCCTCGGGAAAAGCACTTTTATCTATTTGGATGACATTATTGTTACTAGTGATAATTTAGCACAACTCATTAAAGACTTAAAAGAAGTATTTTCATTATTAAATGAGGCGTCTAAAAGTTAATGCTGAAAAGTGCAAATTTGCGGCAAAGGAATTATATTATTTGGGGTATAATGTTTCCCAGAAAGGCATCGAAGCCGACAAATCAAAAATAATTGCAATTCAGAATTATCCGCCGCCTAATACGGCGAAGAAACTATCTTCTTTTCTAGGGCTTTTCTCATACTATAGGTCATTTATAAAGGATTTTTCCACGATTGCGAAACCGCTATTAAAGTTAAAAAGAAAGAAGGCAAGATTTTCGTGGACAGCCGAAGCTAACACCTCTTTTGAAAAATTAAAACAAGCGTTAACAAAAGCCCCGGTTTTGAAATTTCCCGAAAATGATAAAAATTTAGAAATCGCAGCCGATGCCTCGGATTATGCAGTAGGAGTAGTTCTTTTCCAAAATGGGCAGCCTGTGGCATTCTTTAGTCTTACTTTAAACGGTACTCAAAGAAATTATTCAACAACAGAAAGGGAAACACTTGCAGTTCTGATAGCAGCACAGAAGTTCAGGGTCTATTTTGGAAGTTCTCCAGTAACGGTCTACTCTGATCATGCGGCGGTTGCTAGATTATATTCAGGAAAGAATCGTCGAGATTAATACGATGGGCTCTTAAATTACAAGAATGTAATTTGATAATTAAACACACGCCTGGAAAGGAAAATGTCGTAGCAGATGCCCTGTCAAGAATCAAGATAGATGAATAAGAGAGCCAATGCTCACATACCAGATGATAGATTCCCGTGAGACCGTAATAACGGAACTGGGCAAGGATCCGGAATTCAAAAATATGTATGATTATTTAAGAGATCCTGAAAACTTTAGCCACCAAGATATTGTGGCGATAAGAAATAGGGCGGCCCTTTACGAACTGATAGATGGTCTATTATTTTATAAGAAAACAACGAATAATAAAAATGAAATACGACCTGTTATCCCAGCTAGTCTTATATTAAATATACTACAGGAATTGCACTAATCGCCCCTGACAGCTCATGGTGGTGTTCGGAAAACCATCCAACGCGTACGCGAAGCAGGTTATTTTTCTGAACTGCAAAAGTTAACAAGGGCGTATGTCCAGTCTTGCCCAACATGCCAGGTAGTTATTTATGTTAATATCCGCCCGGCCGGGTTTCTAAATAGCATTAAATCAAAATTTCCGAATGAAATAATTAGCTTCGATTTATTGGACCCTTTCTCGAAAAGTCAGTTAAATAAAAGTTGGTACTTTCTTGTTATGGTTGACCATTTTAGTAAATGGACTGAGATTGTTCCCCTAAAACGAGCCTCTGCGAAATTAGTTACTGATTCTATTTTAAATAAATATATTCTAACACACTGGGCGCCTCTAAAAGTTATATCAGATAATGGCCCTAAGTTTATAAGCAATATTTTTGAAGATATGTGTCAAAAACTGGGCATGAGTCATTTAAAAATGGTCCCGTATCGGCCGCAGTCAAATATAGCGGAACGAGTCAACAGAAACATAGTTAAATTACTCGTAGTTATGTTAAAATTTTTCATAAAAGCTGGAATAACTATGTCGATGAATTAGCTTTCGCTCTTAGGACAGTCAAACACGACACGACAGGCAAAACTCCTGTTGAGTTATTTTTAAGCAAGAAGATTATAACCCCACTGGACAAATTGTTTTATGTTAAAAAAAGGGCCTCTGAATTCCAAACGGCGGATATACAAAAGTTAATTAAGGAGGCAAAAGACAACACGGAAGTATCACAGAGGAAACAGAAGCTTTATTATATGAAAAGACGGGAAGTAACTTATAATGTGGGGGATGAAGTACTTAAGCTAAAACATTCACTTTCCTCAGCTCCAGAAGATAAAGTGGCCAAGTCCTGTCCACGGTTTGAAAGACCGTTTTCTATTGAAAAAGTAACCCAGGCAGTGGTGGTTTTAAGAGTGAAGAATGGCGAAAAAATTACAGCAAATATCTATCAAATTAAGCCGTATTACAATCGAAATAACATGAGAATATTTCAAGATCTTTTGCAGGATCCGGCACGGCAGGCACTATCTCAACACATGGCACAAGAACAACGACCGCCAGAGTTAGCCGCAAGTAAAGATACGAACAAGAAAAGAAAAGCCCCCCCCGATGGAACACCGGAGATAACGAGAAAAGGAAGATAGTCCCTCGACCAAAAAAGAAATGTCACGACCGGCTCCAATAGTAGGAAGACGGAAATTCTAGAAGACGAGAAGAAATGGCCGCAGTCAAGGCACCTGTGAGAAACGAAATAGTGAATCCTCTGAAAGAGTCTGAAAGAAGTCTACGCAGCAAAGTGTCCAAGAATTCACAAGGGAAAGCCAGCTGCAGATTCAAGGGAACAAAAGTTGGAACAGCAAACCGCCAGATCTCGATAACAACCGACGAGAAATGTCCCGACGCCCCAAGGACAGCACCTATTAAGCGATCCAGAAATCAACCAACGGAGAGGAAGAAGTTTTTCAGGAAGCATCAAGCACGCCCAAAAAGGAAACGGACTGAGGATGAAACTAAGGGTCGGACCCGGACAAGGCGGAGGATCAATCAAACCATGGTCTTTGCTACCTTCTAGAAGTGGGCGGCTAAACAGATGTCTGGATATCAAAAAGCTGAGTAAAACTTTATGTTACTTTAGTTAACTTTAATTTTTGTTGTTACTGCAAGTGGCAGAATTTAAGAAGTTTTACCACATGTGAGGTCTACCTTTATCGCCAAAAAGGCGAGAAATGAGTTTTACCTATTTGTTTCTATGTTTTTCAACTACTCACGAGTAATCTAATAGTATTGTATAATAGTAAAGTGTAAATACTTCAGTATTGTAAAAGTGTTTTTAACTGTATAAGAAAAGCACTTTAATAACATTCTAAAAATATTCTATAAAGCTTTATTTAAAAGATTCTGTTAAGAAAAGACAATTTAGTCTGAAGGAGTTGTGAAATATACTTGTTAAATGTAAAAGAAACAGCACTTGCTTTCAGTAGGAGAAAGTTAACTGTATGTTTTCAAATGTGTAGAATTAAGGGCATGTTAATGTGTTTTTATGTACATGTGAACTGTTCCGTTAAAATTTAAGAAGTAAAATGGTCTGTTAAGAAAAGACAATTTAGTCTGAAGGAGTTGTGAAATATACTTGTTAAATGTAAAAGAAACAGCACTTGCTTTCAGTAGGAGAAAGTTAACTGTATGTTTTCAAATGTGTAGAATTAAGGGCATGTTAATGTGTTTTTATGTACATGTGAACTGTTCCGTTAAAATTTAAATAGTAAAATGGTGTGTTAAAAGTGAAAGCATTATATGAATGTAAAAGTTTAAAACCGCTGAGTTAAAAGTATATGATTGCATAAATGCAACTTAACGCATGGTGAATATGTGCTAAATTTGGCATGAATGAATGTAGTTAGGCTCTTTGACGCTACAATTCAGAGTTAGCCACTTATTTTAGAATAGTACCTCAGCGTTCAGAGATGAATGTAAGGTGTGCTCTGAAGTCTTGTTATGTTGAATTTTAGCATGTTAGTGTTTTGATTGTAGGCGGTAGTGTTGAACACTTGTACATGTACACGCCCGTGTTTGGTGTTTCTCTCCTTACAACACAGGTCAGAGAGCACGGGGAGATAATTATATAATGGTATGAATGAAAGTTTTAAAAGAAAAAAAATATACGTGTTCATATTACGCGGCATTTAAACTGTTTGACAAATTGATTAACTAGTTTTCTTTTTAGATCTCTGGAAAGAACCGAGAGGCGACAAGAAATTCCTATTTTTAGGTACTAGAACAGATGAAGAATTAGTTGTCCCTGTAAAACCTGCTTTTTACATAATTTCTAGGTTACATAGTTTTAGTAAGCAGTTTCTGTAAAAGATTGGCCTCGCGTTAGACTTGGAATTTAGAATTAAAAGTTTACAACAAGGTCGTTTAGACCTTAGTTTCAAACTTATTAACTCTGGCGGGAAGTATGTAAGGATCTTACGTTTGACTACCGTTTATTTTATTTTAACTGTTATCTCTTATTTTCCACTTCCGGCCAGAATTAACCCGTGAATATGTTTATATAAATAGTACTTTCTAACACTTAAGTATTTAAGTTGGGGCTTTTTGCAAAGAGCGTAGTAGAAGGAGAGAGAGTGAGCCATCTTGCCACGAGTCTTCACGCGAGCTTGCCATCAGTTACTGTCCGACTTTAAGGCCAGAGGATTTAGTCCTCTTGAAAGCTAAAGACGTATTGTAGTTTTTCGCAGTTTGCGTACTACAGACGTAGAAATTTAAAAGGCCAGTCTTAGTGCTAGTCATCTATCTGTGTAAGATATTTAAAGTTAGCTCTTATTTAAATTTTAGTTAGTTAGTAGTCTTATATTCTTTTACGTTCAGACCACAAGTGGTTGGTCTTTATATCTCGAGGTTCGGGAACGTTTGTAAAATCAATAAGCAAATATAGTGTAATTTGAACCCTCCTTATCTTTGTTGTATCTTCTACACACGCACAAACATAGCTTTTAGTACGCTTTCTGTTCCTACTCAGGACTACAGTTATGTTTGCAAAATCAACTAGAATCTACAGCAGCCCTAATAGTGTAAGCTATGCTAAAGGAAAGAACATGTATTTTTCTTTTGTTTACATATTCTTTGGCTAAAGCGAAACACTACTCTCGCTCTCTATACAACGTTTTTTCCCCTCTGTTTCTTTTCCTTGCGCAACCGCAGTTCACAAGTCGAACCCGGCTGCCACCTCGGGTCAAGGAAAACCGTCTGCATTTCGTTACATTTGCTACCCGAAATCGTCTTAATATCATTATTAACTTGAAATATTTCTAAACAATATAGAAATAAAGAAATGTCATTCCAAATGGAATACTACACTGTGTGAGAAACGATTTTCATAAAATAGTTCTGAAAGAAATTTTACCTAGCGTATTGTAATTTATCTTATAGCTTGGTTTGTGACTCAATATACTTTAAACATTTATTACGTTCCTGAAATGTTTATATTAATTTTTCTGTTTTCTGTTTGTGCGGCAGACAGAATATAGCACTTAATATTCAAAGGTAGAATACAGGCGGCAAAAACTCCAGTTGCACCATTCGTTCTGTGGGTCTATGCATAAGACACATAATGCTTTGATAAATTTTTGTTAATACGATGCCAGTGTCTTTATTTGCATTATATGTGGTACTTTACTGCTCCTATTGCGTACTGCGTAGTATTATATGCGCAGTGATTTATTACTGAAATTATTTCATGCGATGTCACGCAGGTTTTTTTCAAGTCAGTTTGTTCATCACTCTCGTGACCTGTGTAATTAGGTGCCTCTGTTTAATGAATTATTAATGTGAATTGAATAGGGCGGCAAAATCTCCAGCTACACCATTCTGCAGGTCTATGCATAAGAAGAAAATCAACAACCTAATTGCTTCCTAGGCGCCAAGCTTCGAGTCACGGGCCTCAAATTTTAAGAGGCTCCACAATTATTTATGCTACAATTTCTCATAGCCCCCCCACAGAAGAAGGCAAGCTAACTTTAAGAGCCCGTGGAAATTGCTCTGCCTATAGGCTCCAACTGTCTTAATCGGACACGGAGCGCATCTTTCTACACTGCCCTCCAAAAGTTAAGTAACAGCATGTTTTCGTGTCTAATTTGAGAACGAAGCAACAGAAAGAAGAAATTTAGAGGACATTGTTCATTAAACAGCTCTTTAATGAATGCGATATAGAATGTTTCTAAAGTTCAACACAAACATGAATTACAATAAAAATATTGCTCTCATGGGAGAGAAATCCTGTCTTGGAGAAACAGAATATCTCAGTTTTTAGGAAACATGGGGCGGTAACATTACAAAAATGGGTTCTAATTAGGAATGTGTCAACCCCTAGCTGCAGTACATTGGCGGCAGCGGCGTTCCATGCTGTCAATTAAGTTGTCGGTCAGTGAAATGGGAAGCAACGACCAGACACGGAATAATCCTTGTTGAAGCTTGTCTAACGACCATGGAGGAGTACTTAAAGCAGCAACCTATCTCCCAAGGTAGTCCCAAATATGCGCTATTGGATTCAGGCCTGGGGATTGAGCTGGCCATTCTATCTGCTCCATACCGTGACCCTCAAGATATTCTTCAGCTCGGTGCGGTCGCGCATTGTCGTCCATCAGAAGAAATCCACGACCAATAGCAGCGGCATATTGATCAAGGATCGTCTCTATATCTCACAGCAGTCAAAGTTTATCCATGTAACACACGCAGGTTAGTGTGACCATCGAAAGAGATCGTAGCCCAAACCATTTGTCCACCACCTTTTTAACTGTGTCTTTCCACAGTATGGGATTGGTTCTATCTGGTGCGTTGTTCCCTCCAGATCAGCTGACGATGAACCTGGACTCGTCTGTGAAGAATGCAGACGCCCATTGTTGACTGGTCCAGGAGACGTGTTCTCTTGCCCAACATGAACAGGCACCTCTGTGTCCTTGGGTCAAGGGGACACAAACAACTAGTCATCTTGCATACAGACCTGTATTGCGCAGGCGTCTGCGAACTGTAGTAGCTGAGATTCTTGTTCCTATTACCACTAAATGATCTGCCATGAGCTGAGGCACAGTAATGTTTCTCCTCCTTCGGGCCGAAAGGGCTAAATAATAGTCTCCAACAGGTGTTGTAACTCTAGCTCTACCTGAAACATGCCTTCTAGACACAGAATCCTCAGATTCAAACTAATTCCATGGTCAGTGGACCACACTACGACAGACATTGAGACGTCTAGCAGCAGCAGCTTATGATATCCCCATTTCCATCCTTCCGATCGTCCGCCACCTCAACGAATCTAGCAAACGACTTCTCCTGGACATTGATAGACTCTCCTAGATATTGTCAACGAAACTGGTAATAACAATTGAGGATCAACACTCGCGAACAAAACGATTTTTACTTTTTTTCTGCAACTCTTATATAAGTACTCATTTCTATAAAATAAATGTGATAGCTATTCTTGTTGCATTATTTTCTTAACCTTCAATACAATTGTGCACATGAAATGCGAATTTAAATGTTACTGACATTTTTGTAATGGTGAACTTTGAAAAACATACTATTCCTTAACTTTTGGAGGGCCGTTTATTTGACAATGACAAGCAATTATTATTTTAATTTTTGATGCTGTCAGTCTTTCGTATATCTAACAGCCTTTGTAACAAAAAATCTTTGGAAAGTTCAACAATATACCACTTTCTTCATAGTGACATCATGTGTGCCCATACCACTTCATCGGCACTGCAAGCAAAATGGAATGCTTTGCAGCATGGTAATGGTATTATAATATTGCATTCTGCATCGCTAATGTGAGTAACGCTGCAATGTATTACCCACATCAGCGATACAGAATTTTATCCGTGATTGGATGCTTCTTTAGATGTTTGTTGATTTTGAACTCGGTTTTAATTCGAGTGTGAAAGACGAGCATGTGCAAGAAGAACCATTAATGCGTAATATTTTACTTATGATTTTGAGCATGCCGAATTAAATTCCTCAGATTTATACTTATTTTACATCAGATTATACTTATTCACTTACATAGTTTAATTTTTGCATCGCCGGTCTGACAGCCAATCAATTCATCTACTCAGATATCACTTAGAATTCAATATGAATAACTAGAAAACTTATTTTTTTAAGTCCACAAAAATTAGCAAATCTTATCTTGTTATGAGGTAATTTAGGTGTTTCAGTTTGATTGTATTCAAGCTTGTTGACGTGAAACATTAGTAAAAAAATCATCAAAACAAAAAAATAAATCAAGTTCATTTTTGCTTTTTTTTTAACAACGACCATTGGCGAAGCGAAAAATATTTTCATGTGTTCTACTTTGCGGCTGCTCAGCTGCAGCACCCGGCGCACTAGAAGTACGTAAATATTAAACTCAACCTCCTGTAGTACGCTAGGAGTACACTAACATAAATGAGAAATCAAATTCAATGCAAATTACTTGATAATTATAACACAAATACAAAATATCGGGATACAAATAATACCACAAATTATCAGAATACACCGTAGTACTTAATGACATTGGTTATACATGTGGCAATGGAGAAATATCACTTAATGACTTTGGTTATAGGTATGACAATATTAATGGAGAAATATCATTGGATTTGAAGTGGATAAAATAATTGGATTGGTCGTGCATATTGCTCAGTTCGAACAAAGCGCGAATGTACATGTCCAGCATGAACAGTAAAAGCCTCTTCCACAATACCGAGTGGCCACAGAAATTATGTTTTAATGGTCTCTTCAAGCAAAAAGTACCTCTTATCTTTAAAAATCCTTTCCTGGTGATGAGTCTACAAAATTATGTGCATATCTCAATTGCATCAAATAAATATCTTTTCTCCTAGAGTTAGCCTAAAATTTTAGTTTGATACAGTTTTCGACGAGTCAAATTTTCTTTTCTAGAAGACTGATTACCAAAAATTTTAACAACAGATATAGAATAGCTACCATTGTTTTGACCAGTAAAGCAAATTTTGTTTACCCTTGAAAATCCAAAACCCATTTCTAATTTTAGCAAGAGTCGCAGACATCCCACCACGACAAATTTTGTTATGTTCTCTTAAAATGAATAACTTAGTGAATTTCTACTGTCAGGTAAAAAACGATGGGTGAATTTCATCATTGTCAAATCTTTGTTCAAGCCTACCTCTAAAGCGTTAAATATCGTTTTCCTCCAAAAATGCGACTATCTTCTAAAGAGATGACTCCTTAGGAATTTATTTAACTTTTTTAAGTATTCTATTTCGAAAGAGTAGACCAGCCTTTGTTCATACATTATCTAGTCCTGTTTTCCTTTAAGAGTTCCAACTGCAGTGTAAGAGCCCATTTCTATTTGTTCTTTTATAAGTTTACCACCGAATCTTTTTTATAATTCAGTCTTAGTTCTTTTCAGTTTAGATAATTTCGCGTTTATATTTGATTTACTTTGATCTGTCAGGGGCTGGGCATACGAGGATCTTTGTCCATTTGCGGATTGTAGAGATTTCATTGTAAATTTCCCGCTGGGTTTCTGCATCATCTGAGAGGTCTTTGATTTTATTGTCAATATATCTCAGCTGTTCGCCTTTGGTTTGTTAAATGCACTAAAAGTGTTTCTAATATATCGATTTCTACTCTTGATTGAGATAAACGATTTTCACTTTTCGAAACTGATTTCCTAAGCTGGCTCTCGTGTTTAAAGTACTTTGTATTTGAGGCTATCTAAATCCTTTATTTCAGGCATTAACATAATAGTACTACAAAAAGACGATAATTCAGTACTACCAAATGATGCTTCAGTTCAAAATATAAAAACCTTAAATTCCTAATCAATTCAAAGAAGCGAAACCGTATGCAAAAAAATCTGCACAACGTAAATTTAATTTCTCTTCCCCAAACCGAAACAAATTACTGCAAACGAAATATCAATTGTCAGTAATTCTCAACCCGAAAGCATTATTACTCACCTTACTTTCTAAAATCCGAAAATTTTCCTGGATGGTTCCGACGATTTAGTAAGTTTCTAGTTTACGTATGTAAAGACAGTATCGGGTGGTTCACACAAAGCTCCCGGCCGATGCACCAAAATAAGGTGAAATATCAGTCAAAAAATCTATCAAAACATAAACGAATTATTGAATATTAACATACAAAGTTAACATAATCCAATAATTACAATATATTTATTTACAGAAGTTTACGTACAATAGCAAAAATATAATATGTATATAGAACAGCTTAATTAATTTTTACTTACAAACATTTTCTTTCGGATGTATCCGAAAAAAGTTCTTTGGAATATATCTGGTTTGCCGAATTCCAGAAATTAAACATTACAATTTGGGTGAAATAATAAATACAGAAAACAATTCTTAACGCGCATAACAACAAATCATTCAAACCAAAGCTGTATGTAAGTAAAGCGTCGGCACTTCAATGGGAGAAATTGCGCTTCGTAACGACCGCAGCGCTCGTAGCGGTGGCGATGTGGAAACACAATCAGTAAAACTGCGCATGCTCCTTTTCTTTTCAGTCATTGGTTGTTTTGATTTGGTTGTTTGTTTGATTCTACCGAAATCTTGTTAGCTTCTAACGTGCTTTGGTTGTGTTATTTATAACTTATTAATTTTGTACTTTTTAATT
>KK115614.1:37839-93605 GCA_000611955.2 Stegodyphus mimosarum
TTTTTTTTACAGTGGTGTCCCCAAATTACAGGCCTATTCCACTATCAAAAATAGATTAATAAAACTTGGAGCTGTACCATATACACACATCCTACACATCATACATCATCTATGCAGAAGCACACCTAAAAATAAACAGTTGTGACTTATTAACTGAAATTAACTGGTAAATTTTTTAACTTTTTTATATGAACATTTTATATTAATTTTGTCATTTTTATACTTTGTATAATTATTTAACATTATTTTACAAGTTATCAAACAGATATTTTCTAATCGGGTTTGCAAAGTCATTCCACAATTGCAAGAATCTGTTAAATTAAAGTTAATTCTACCTAACTGGATGCAAGATAACTTATATAAAATACCCAATTGCTTTCCTGATATAAGAAATGTATCTAAGCGAACTATATCATCATCATCGTCATCTAAGCAAAACCATTTATTTTTATATTTACAAATGTTTTCCCGAAAGTAATTGACTACATCTTGAGGACATTTTAATGCACTTTTTTCTAAATCAGCTTTCTGCTGAAGTAAACTTTCCTGAACGGCTTTCTTATAATTTTCTTCTTCTACATCAACAAGTCTGCGAGGTTTGGATTTATTTGTACTTAAATACGAGGGAGCATTTTCGAATATACATGGCACAGCGCCTTGAATGAGTCCAGGGATTTTTCTGTCATATTCTTTATATTCATTTTTATAGATTACACAGTCCTTTCTTATTATCTGTGATTCATCAAAATGCTTTATACAAATTACGGGGTTTTTTAATTTGCTTAAATCTCTCGGAATTTTCCTTAACCACTCAGCTCTTCTTTTAGGTGATTTGGGTAAAGAATAAGTAGTGACATTCTCATTTTTGTCGTAATTGGATTTGCAACCAAATACACTGCAATGTCGAGGCATTCTGTATTCAAATATGTTATTAGAAACAAATAATCAATTCCTGATTTCCAAACAAATAGTCAAAACAATACTACTCAAAATGTTCAAAGTAGAGTAAATACATTCGCTGTTAAAACGAAACACTTGCATAGGCTTTGAAAACAGCTACATATTTTCCCAAATAAATCAAAAAATTAAAAATATATAAAACGAAATATAGATAAAACTATTATTTACCCTAAAGCTTACGTTATTTTAAATCACTTAGAATAGCAAAATAATCTACTTACATAAATCTATTGGCAAAATATATATCCACAAAGTTCACGAGCACAGTTTCGTGTCCACACACTAATATAAACAAAGAACATCGACCATCTGGATCACGTGACTTTTGCACTTCAAGGCCATTATAGAGTTGGCTGTGTTCAAACCTACATGACGTCACTGCAGGGGAAAGGAGGAGGGGGAAAGATTTAGTTTACATCGCCACCACTGCAGTGGCTTGGCGCTGCAATTTGGCGTCATGTTATAGTATGGGAGTGCCGACGCTTTACTTACATACAGCTTTGATTCAAACGCCCATTTTTACATTTTTACCTTTTCTTTAAACAATTACCATGGCAACGCGAAATGTATTTTCATGTACTTCGTTGGCGTCACACAGTTGCAAACCGCAGAGCCTGCGCAGTACAAATGCACAAATTTTAAACACTCGTATTTGTAACTTAAACTATTTATAAAGAGTATTACAGAGTATAACGAACTTCATAAATGAAAGAACTACGAATTAAGCTTAACCTGGTTTGATTAAAAACTCAAAACAGAACTGCGCATTTGCTTTGTTTCCTCAAAACTGTTTCTTCTTCAAGAAGAGAAAGGAGACACATGAAAAATGTGCTTATCATTTTTAAGAATTACTGTTTAACTGGTTCAACATAATATTTCCCGAGTTTTGATTTGATGACCCTCTAAAAAGACGGCAAACGTTTTCTGAATTCATTTTTCTTTGCATCTTAACGCGACACAATTTTCGTGAAGTTTCTTAATTGATAACGTTTAGCAGCTAAACCTAATTTTCCTTGTGTGACATATAGAAAAGCTGTAAATGCTGAAAAATGTACCTTTTGTGCTGAGAAACGGCGTCATTTCTATGTCCTCACGCTTATCTGACATTTTCTAAATTAATTCATTAATTTTTAAAAGGAACTTGTATCTTTCGGATGATGGCAGTTGTATTGTATTCTGTCTATATATATTACTATGATGCATTTTTCATTGTGTTTAATGACCTCTTGGGCTGGAGACGATAGGTTTTATCGCGTTGTCTGTAAAACGTGGCACGTGCAGAATTCCACACGTGTATACCCCACGTGTTTTAAAGACTCACGTGTATGCTAATTCAAGGTCAAAAGAAAGACAGTTGTTTGAATTTACTTGAATTAATTGGTGGAAACTATCTGTAAAGAGGTCACTATGTTTCTATAGGCCTGATATTGCTTCAAGTAAATTGTTTTCATTTTTCATTCTTGGCGCTTTTAGTTTTGTTTTTCTATGTTTAAACAGCAAAATAATTTCTTTTCTATCTTTTCTTCTTATCGGCGGCAAAAGTAATGAAGAGAATCACGTGACTCAGTCTTTTGAGCTACTTTAAAATTGTATGAGATGGTAAAAACAAAAACAAAAACAAAAATGTCATGGCATTGTTTTTAGTTATTTTTAGTTCAGTAGTCTCGTAATTTAAGGAAAAAGGGCTTGAATCTGAAAATTAATGAATTCTTTTCAAATTGAACGGACTCGAGAAATTTTCTGTTCATTTTTTTCCTTAATACCGTAAAACCAAAGTTTTTCCGAAACATTTCCTCTTATTTTGCTTTTCTTGTTTCAGAATATTAGCTTACCAAGAATTTTCAGTGAAAAACTTATTTGTCAGAAGCACCACTTGATTCATTATAAATTTATCACTAACTAGTGAAATACACGAAATTATTTCAATCGCCGAGAGAACATGTGGCAAGTAAAAATCATAGTTAAGCTGATAAAGAGGAGTGGGCGCAGCCCGAACCACCTAACCAAAAAAGTTGGGCTTATGATCACAACAGTCCACACTGCTCAAAGCTTATAAGGTATTTTCTCCCTTCTTTCTGCATGCTTTCATAGTGTAAGATAGCACTCTCGGCGCGTATTCTAGAGCTCCAGGTTCGAGTCCCCGCGAGGGCATTATACATTTTCCCCATCTCCTGCTTCAGAAATTCTAATGACTCTACAAGCTATAAATTTTAATTCTATAATATTTATTAGTATTATTAGGTTTCATTTTAATTTTGGCTAACATAAACTTTCAGTCTATTTATTTCATTTATTTTTTCCGCGTGATAGAATTTAAAAAGAAGAAGCACTTACAATTATTTGTTGCCGCTGCCTAGTCCGTACGACCGCAGACGAGCGATAAAGAGGTTGCTTTTTATATTTCTGGCCCTGTAATACGTAGGGTATGTTTCGATATTCTACGGCTATCATTCTTAAGATTGAATTTACCAAACTGGCTTCCTAATTGCAAATTTTCACTGAAGCGGCAAGTCGGTATTATTTAATCTATTTCGGTTAGAAGTAAAGGCAGAAATCTTTTCTAGAGTATTAGATATTTATCAGAGTTATTGAAAATATTTCAGAGTTATTATAATTTTAAATACTTAACTTGGGTTTCTCAGCCTACAAGTTCTACGAGTTTCAGTTTGTAACACTTCTGATTCGAAAAAATTTCCCAGTATTTTATTGTTTTAAACCTCTGAGAAATACTTATTTAATATGCAGTCATGTGCTTCACTGCGATCAATTTTACATGCATATTATTCTATTGCTGCGTGCATGCAGATATATAATAGACTGAATGCACGCACAATTGATGAGAGCTTAACAGTTCTGGAACTTTCCACAAAAGTAGTTGCAGAGCTCTTGACAGTATCGCGAAGTTGAATCAGTAGTTACACTACTAAGAATGTTAAACACAACGCAATGCAAAGCTCATCTAAAGCGCAAACTTAACCCGGAGATATCTCAATACTCCGAACTCACGCTGAACTAACAACTGAGAAACTGAGGCTTCCTCCGGTTTTATATAGTTTTCACTCGGCCACCGAGAAATGTCTAGTACTTCTCGAAATTACTGGAAGCATATGAAGGTCAGATTCGGTTATAGCTGCATATAAAATAAATTACACTTATTCAGTTGCAGCGGTTTCAGTTACAGCGGTTACAGTTATAGCGGTGATAGAGGGACCTGACAAAATTGTCGCCAATGGTCGCCAGGTTTGGCGACTTTTGGCAGTTTATCGCCAACTTGGCAACAAAATTAGTCTCCAAAAACTATTGCCAGCTTAACGATATCTCGCAAGTTAGCGACATAACCATTTACTCAATGTTAAATAGACTTGCTCCTGTATTCTTATTTTTCCGGAAGAGCATCATCCTCTCTTTAGATTTTCATGTTCCATTATATAAAAAAAGTTTCACATATATTTTCACTCAGATTGTTTATACAGGGTGTATCAGAAATGCTTCAACAAACTTAGAGGGATGGATGACAGTACTCGTCAAGACGAACAAAAAATGGACATGGAACATGGGGTCGCAAATGACGTTTAAAGGGTGAAAATCGAGAAAATGGGTCTAGAGATGGAGAAACTGAGACAAGAGAGAAACTCTCCAGAAAATTATTTATTGCGTAGAATAGGTACAATACAGCTTGTGATGTCCAGAGAAAACAAAAATTTTACAACAATTGTTCAAAATGTCGACCGCGGACATTATCACACAGAGTACATCGACGGAGGAATCTGCTGCAGCAGAAATCCTGAAAACTGCAGTAATCTTCCAGCGTGTCTGCCAGTAAGGATGTTACGATTAAACCTCTCTCTCTGTCATGCCATCTGACTGGGGATGTAAAGGTGTCATTTGGGTTTTTGCAATGCCAAGAGCTTGCAGAGTTCTTTTGTTACCGCCGAGGTAAAAAGACACTCTGAACCTGGAAATTCAATGATGCCACCGTGACAGCCTCTTGATCAGAAATAAGATACGCTTCAAGTCACTTGATGAAGTACTCAGTGACAACTAGGATGTATTTGTTGTCATCAGCATTTCGTGGCAGAGGTCCCAAGATGGCAAAGGCGAGCGATACGCTCAAAAGGTGATCCTACATTGTAACGTTGCAGATTCCCTCGGCTACGTTTCTTCGGTCCTTTGGGGCCTGCACTGGCTTCGCAAAGTTTGGCACCCCATTTGCACGTCATCCCTTGCATTACTCCAGTAGAAGCGCTCTTGAACTGTATGCAAAGGCTTCATTATTCCAAAGTGGCATCTTCTCGGACTGCTATGCAATTCTTTAAGGACGTCCGGGATCTTCGAAGTATCAGCTGCTATCGGAATGCCTTTCCATCATCCAATTCGAACTTCCGGTACAAGAGGCCGTTTCGAATATGGAGTGAGTTCCAGGTAGCCCAATATTGTTTTGTCGTAGGACTATAGACCGAAATGAAATGTCTTGCCAGGTACGTTTCCTGTTTGGACACCATTAAGTCAATTATGGGTTTAACGTCGCCATCTTGAAACCGGTCTTTCCTGACTTCTTCGTCCCTATTTAGTTGTCAGTCTGTCGATGCTGAAGTTGTAACTTGTCGCGTGACCGGATTAAGCAGTTCGTATTTTGCTTCGACTTGGGAGAATATCGGGAGCTTTCTGGGCAGGATCTTCTAGGCAGGGCTCGGTATCTATATTATGATCCCTTTCGATGACGTACAGTGATTTCTTATTCTTCGAGTCTCTATATCCATCTGGCTATTTGGCCTTCGTGATTCTTGAAATTTAATAGCCAGATCAACGATGCATGATCTGTGCGGAGCAGGGATTTTCTACTGTAAATTCCTACGGCTGAAAATTCCTGTAATAACGGGAATATTCTACGGCTTTAACTATTGCGAACAATTCTTTCCTGATGACACAGTAATTCCTCTTCTGTTTAGACAGACACAAGCTCCAGTAGGCTAGGATACGTTCTGGACCATTTATCTGTTGGGATAAAACAGCACTGACACTTTCATTGCTCTCATCTCTCATCCGTGTCGAGAATAAATGGTTTGTCGAACTGAGAATACGTCAGGATTGTCGCAAATGTTAGAGCCTCTTTTAGTTTGTTAAACGCATCCTCACATTCTTTTGTCCATAAGATCTTTTGCTTGCACTCTGTCAACTTATAAAGGGATCTTGCGATGGAAAAGGCCTTCACAAATCTCCTATAGTTGGTGCAAAGCCCAGGAAACTTCTCAGCTGATGGACATTTTCAAGGCGTCTCATGTCTATAACTGCTGACCATTTTTCTGGTTCCATACACACACCATCAGAAGACATGACAGGTCCAAGACACTTCCTGTCTGAACAATTTACATTTAGCGGGACTTAATTTTAGAATTGCTTCCTTCAATTTCTGAAGTACCTTTATGGAGATTTATTTAATTTACTTAACAATAATTTTATGTTTAAGCAGCTTTCCTATCGCTCATGCTTTCAACTCACAATTTCTTGCCAGAATGCGAAGTGACTAGCGTGTGTATTGAAATGAGGTAGAAAGACGTTAGTATTTAAGGGAAGGTTTTGGAAGGTGAGGTCAGACCATGTTCTGCCTTGAAAGCCACGTTGATATCTTTCTTTCTCTACCGATTAGATTTCTGTGGCGTCGAGTTATTCTTGCCATTAGAGTTAGTTACGTCGACTTTCAAGTCACAGCCAGCTTGAGCAATACTTAACTTCATTACTTTTAAGTTATTCATTACCTTTTGACTTAAGCCAAAACGTGTTGGCTTTTCTAAGCACCAGTTGATGTAATTTTTGAGGTTTATTTGAGCCAATAAAGGGTCCTTTATACCCTTCTCGTGATTTTGTAATATTTCAAAGACTTAGTGATTATTCACTAAACAGTATTCTAACGTCGAGCTCAGTTTATGACAGCCAAGCATACAAGTCACAAGTTTCATCGGCCACAGTCAATCCCATGGGGGGATTTGGATTTATCATCGACACCCTAAGGGCTACTATGAAACCAACAGTCCAGTCACTTTTGGTGGGGAAGACCTCAATTATGAATTTTATTGAACAGTTAAATTCCCATTTTCTATTGTTTCCAGTGCCAGAGGTATAAGAAGTCACCATTGCAACATAATTTGCGTTGGATGAGCCTGGGAGAGAGAGCTACACCTCTGAGAATTTTAAAAACGCGCTCATAGCATTCCGCATTGTGAAGGCTAGATCCAAAGTCGAGTCGGAGTTATTCAGCAAATTCCAATTAAAAATTGAGATTTGATAAACATTATTCTAAGAAAAGTTCAAATTTGTAATTTGGTACACGTAAGAGGCCCAGATGAAGAAATAATAACATTTTGCCGCGATTATTGCTTGAAGTCCAGGATTGTTCCAGAAAGTCCAGCGATGCCGAGTAAAAACAAAAATGATTTTCCACCATATATTATGTGCTCATGTACACATCCGTTCTCATAATTTGATTTAAAAATATTGCATCGATCGTAATATAGCCTCTGGTTATATAATGTTTTAGATTCATAAATCATTGACTTAACAATCGCAAAAGTTATAAAAGCAGCATACGTTTAGAAATCCCGATAGAGTGTTAAATGTTGCCATACCTTCATTTTTGTATTCGCTATAATACTCATATTTATTTCTTTCAAAATTAAATGCATAACATTTGGTTGCAGCTTCTTTTTTGTTTGCAAAATGTGAAAATGTGACGGCACAAAAGTGAAACGAACACATTGAGGATAATACATTTAATTGCTTCATTTTTTAACGGCCCGAAGTTTATTTAATAGGCATTAGCCTTGCGGCACTACAAGGGCTGGAAGTGGGGCCATTTCATTATGGAAGCATCTAATAGGTGGCCACCGTTGTCTGCTATGAAGAGACGAACAGTTACAACCATACCTTCTCCGAGATTCGAAACCAGGGTCCATCTCTACGACAGCCAGGGTCGCTAACCACTATACCGGGTGGGCGGCTTATTTGCTTCATAAGGAGAAATTTTCTTCACAATGAGCTTATTTCCGGTGCATTTAGCACAATTCTAAGAATATATTTAATGCTTATGTAATATGCCATTCTCAATCCCATACCTGTTTTATACCAAATTTGAAAAGTTTTGGATTATCTCATAATATATGTTTTACAATAGTCCTCTCGGAGTTTCGAGTAAAGTATCACTTCCGTTTTATCAATTTTAACCAAAATCTAATATGTTGTTCTCAGTGATATAAATTCTTAAACACTAAAACTGAAAAATTTTGGATTATATTTGAACGTAGTTTTGCATTAAAAACTGTGTTAAAATGTAATCCAAAATTATGGGCTTCAAATAAAGCGCCGCTTCTGATTGAGCATTCAAGACTGTTATAGGCTTGCCGTAAAGTACGACTTCCGGCTGTCCAGTTTTACTCAAAATCTGATCAAATCTTTATGCGAATGTGGAAAGCTTCAATACTGAAAATGGAAATTTTTAGAAATTTCATACATGAATTATCCGAAAAAATCGTCACACACATAAATATGGATACACTAACTGACAGACATTATTCTAAAATAATAGAAAAAGTTTTTATTCACTATTTCGAGCTTTCGCTGAAAAGTCAATATCGAATTATTGCACAGAGAACATTACATTCCTTATCTGCGTATGTAGGTCGGCGGGAGCTAAAAAGTGACAGTGTGTCTTTTTTTGTACAGTAGCATCCTAATTTAGATAGACAGACCAGTGTACCAAAGAATATTCAATTGGTTTCACTACAGGGCATTCGTTTTTATTAGTTTATTTAGTGGAAATTTACAGCTAAGAATGAGTAAAGCCAGTCAGAGGATTACGAGTTTTACTGAGAAAATATATGAATAGCTTCTAATAGATTCATGTGTCTGTTACTAAATATAAAGTATCCATTGCCAACAGTGTCCTTGAAATAAGAATGTGATATTCTTTGCTAGATGTGACAAAATAAAGATTGTACAGTCTTTACTCGTAAAAAGCATATCAAAAGATAGTAAGTGCAGGTTATAGGAAAAGAGAGGTAAAAATTATGATAATAATGTAAGTCGAAACTAAAATTTAAAATACACGAGAAATACTGAAAAATGTACAACCAACAGAATTATAATAACTATTATTATATAGTAATATTGAGCAAGCCGCCCAGACGGTAGAATGGTCAGAGCAGCTTGCTGCGATACCGAAGAGCCCGAGTTCGAAAAAGGCATGCATGTTTGTAAATGTCTTTCTTTTTGCAGCATGGAGACTCTAAATATATGGTAAGTCGAAAATCCTCTAGAGAAGTTGGTTATAGGGGAAGAGAAGTGGGAGATCCTCGGACTCGTCCCTTTCCCCAGGGTGCTCTTCATCAAAATTGGGGCGGAATTGAGAGAAGTCATACTGTCTCCTGCATTATGCTTAAGGCACAATTTTGCTGTCTTTGCCACGATGAATTTTGTGGGCTTGTTCTGATGTTACTATCACACAAGTGAGATAAGTCACAACACAACAGCACACAATATAGAGCAATATAAAAAACAGTTCGGGAGGGATATTGCAATATAGGGCTATCATGCAACTATGAGACTATCGGTTCGCTAAACGTTAGACGCAGCACTGTGTTTACAGGTTAAAGTCTCAAAGTAAAACAGAAAATTCTGTGGCGATTTGAACAGAAGCAGATTTCCATCAGAAAGGTGCTGCGTACTCATGGTTTCGATTAGTGATTTTAGAGGTGACATCAGAATGCATAAACTATAAAAGCAGTATAAGAATACACATAATGTCCTAATGGTAAGTAAGATAGCTAAAGGCTTTCAGTGAATTTAATTCCATATTACAGATAATTAAACGGCCACTAGGAACTTGAAATCGCTTGAAGTGCGAAGACGTAGGAATAGCTTATGAGAATTAGATAACGGAAGGTTTTTTTCCGATTTAATTGGTTTATACCTCGATCCAGAACCATATATCTCATTTAAGACCAACTCATTCCTCCTCCTACAGTAATTACCTACATCCCTTCAACATTTGTTCCTAAGTTTATTACTTTCATTGAAGCTATACGCATAAGAACAAAACAAAAACTTTGTAAAGTTCTACTATCATTCCGTTGTGTAGAATCTTGAAAAATAGTGATTGCACCGGAGAAGGGTTAAAACTGCCCTTTATTAAACTCTTTAAATTATTTACAATGCGTCAACTTGACGCTAACATACTACGCCTCAGCTTGGGCGGTAACTAAAAGAGTAGAATCAAACTTAAAATAGGAGATATTTAAAAGTAGTAGAATTAAACTACAGGGCTCATATAATCCTGTACCCTACAGCTCGTAGATGAGTCTAGTGGCAGCAAGATAACAGCGATTAAGCAACTTCTAACCAGCAGTAAATGCTAAGCGGAAGCTTGCGTATAAGCACGCACGGAATTTTCCCAGACTCTCTCTCTCTCTCTACTGGAACGACTGGTTTAAACTACGACTACTGAAGACCCGCTTGCAATAATGTGCCAGTTTGGTATTTATACAAACATGCCCCCATTGCTGTTTGTATGAACATCATTTTCGAGCATGTTTGTCCCGACAAACCCACTCATAGACATCCGATTGAGGCTTAAGCTCGACCAGACGCATTTCTTTCGTACAAAATTAACATTTATAGCTACAGCTACTTAAACCTTCATTCATATACCAATGAGTTACAGCGTTCTTATCCTTTCGCTCTAAATCATGAAAAAAAACGAGTATTTATCTTGCCAGACATACGTTTTTTGTGGAAGTAATAGGAGAACGATTAATTAAAACCAGCAAGGTAACGAAAACCAGAGGTCAATAAACGGCAATTAAAATTCCAGTAATCCACAATACGGTCAAAATTCAAAATACGTGATTTATAGAATGTGATACACGTACTACAAATCACATAGCCCTCGATCACTAAATTAAGAAGTTCCATTCAGATTAAACTAACGAAAAATATTGGTACGTACCAAAAACATGGTTGCCATAACACTGGAGAAACAGAGTCGATTCTGGGTTACTAGAAAAACGGTAGCAGCGTCAGTATTTGGGGCCAAATTAAAGGGCACCCCCTTTTCTAGATAGAGCCAAATGGTGCAAAAAATGTGTTTTCTGTACGGAACAAAAATTCATTGTATGATAACTTCGACAGACTCATGTGTTAAATGTACTTCAAGCTCCAGTATAATCAACCAAGTGACATTAAAATTTTTGTCAAAAGCTCTCAGACGAAGTTTTAAATTATTGTGTATCGACGTAGATGCAGGCCATCATTCGCTTCTTTTTCACGAGCCTTCAAGTTCAAAACGGGCCGAGAGCATATAGGAAAATGAAATAATTATTTTTTGAAGCGCATGCTGAAAAAGAGCTTTAACACTGAGCATAAAACGAAGACTAGAACATGTGCCTCACTTTAAAGTGTTTGAACAGGTTAATAAACTAAATCTTTGGAAGCAGGGAAGGAACAGAAAATAATATTCTTTGATTTCCTGAAAGTGTTCATGAGCAAATTGAAAAGCTGGGAAAGAAACTTCAGTATGAAACTTTTCTGGGATTTAATAAATCCTTTTCAGGTTTTATTTCTAATGATAAAGGAGGATTACATCCAAAATTTTTCTAAGAATGGAATTTTGCAATAACAGTTGCCACTTGAGACTGAATTCATTAATATTTCAAGACGCAAGAGACAAAATTTGCCCCGAATACAAGGTTGTCGATTTGCCTATTCATTAATATTTGTTTGAATTCAAAGGAGATGGTTAGAAGTTATCAAGAAATACATTTAATTTATCGGTTGAAAACAATTCTAATGATTGTCAAAATGAATTTATGGAACTAAAGAGTGACTCGGGAGAAGAAATGTGTTAGAAAATGATTCACAAAGCTTTGATCCTTCATATGCAGTTCCTACTCAGGAGTGGAAAAAACAGTTATTAATGCTTTGGTTTCGTTTGTTTATAGTCTTGAGCTAGACATTTCAACTGTAAATAAAAGGGGCGCAGCTCAGTAGATCGAAGGTTGAAAACTGCTAGCATCGAGTTCTTTGAAATGTATCTTAAGCATCACAAATTTCACACGTCGTTGACAAAAGAATCACACTTTCTAAATTAGCTGTTATCTTTAGCGGTTTCGAAGTATTTCAATTAAGGCAAAGTATAGTAGGACCATGATGTCAAATGGGCCGAAAGAACGATCTAAAAACAGATTACGGGCCAGACTTTTCTTTTAACAAAATGGAATTTTTTATTAGCAAAATAAGAAATATTACAAATAAATCTTAAATTTTGCTTACTAAGTATTTTTAAAAGTATACATAAATAATTGTAATAATATCGTTAGGGAGAAAATTCAAACTTATTTTTATTTTCAGTCTGAAATCTAAAGTTTGGCACCTGAAAGACACTTTTTGCCTACACTTTGTAATTCATATATATATTTATTACTAAATATTAAATTTTCAGATTGACGTTTATTTAAAATACTTTTAACACATATAATTAATCATTAAATAATACACTTCAATTTAAACTAAAAGATATTAAGGACTATTCCTCAACTTTTCAGAAAAAAATTTCTGAGTGCGACAAAATCTTGAGAATAAATAATGACTCACTTTGTAAGGATCTTAAGTTTGACTAACATTTATTTTATTTTAAAACTTTACTATCATCTCTTATTTTCCACTTCCGGCCAGAATTAACGCGTGAATATGTTTATGCAAATTGTACTTGCTAACGTTTAAGTATTTAAGTTGTGGCTTTTTGCCAAGAGCATAGTAGAAGAAGAGAGAGTGAGCCTTCTTGCCACGAGTCTTCAGGGCAGCTTGTCATCAGTTACTATCCGCCTTTAAGGCCAGAGGTTTTAGTCCTCTTAAAAGTTAAAGACGTATTGTAGTTTTCCGCAGTTTGCGTACTACAGACGTAGAAATTTAAAAGGCCAGTCTTAGTGTTAGTCATCTGTGTAAAGTACTAAACGTTAGCGCTTATTTAGTTAGTAGTCTTATATTTTTACGTTTAGACCACAAGTGGTTGGTCTTTGTATCCCGGAGTGCGGGAGCGACTGTGAAAACGTGAAAAAAATAAACGATAATTTTAACCCTTCTCATCTTGTCATCTTTGCTACTCCATAGGACATAGTTTGCAGTCAATTCACTGTCCAGTCAGGACACGTCATGTTTGCAAACAGATAAAAAGGAATACGAGTCCTGATAACTTTACTCTTATTTATTAAATTTTTCTTCAACGCATAAATAAAAATACGTATATTTATATGACAATAATTTTAAAATTCTTTAATTTCTTACCACAGCTTTACACATGACGAAGTTCCGATTTTGATAAAGTTTGT
Organism: Stegodyphus mimosarum; assembly: GCA_000611955.2. Lineage (NCBI taxonomy): Eukaryota > Metazoa > Arthropoda > Arachnida > Araneae > Eresidae > Stegodyphus > Stegodyphus mimosarum. Next base: position 51,174 of record KK115614.1, read on the forward strand.
AACTTTGGAGAGAAATTACTAGAAATGACCTTTATCCCGGATTGCGAATGCTCATTGATTAATCGGATTCTTTTCTTAATAATCATGAACTCAGAAAAAGCTGTTTAGATATAACTGCATTCCGAAGCAAAGAAATTATTCTTAATTCAAAAATTGGTAACTGATTTATTTTTTATGATTATGAATAAATGTTAACAATCTGCTATCTGCAAATCTTTGATTAAGATTTATATCACGCTGTTTAAATTAAACCATTTATAGATTTTCTGGTGCGTTATTTATGTTCGTGCTTTTAATAGTAATGAGATTAATAAGATAATCAATTCAGACTTCTATTCCATAAAAACATTACATTCACAAAGTTCTACGATTAGTCCGGTATTTGAATGCCATATGCAGTTTTTTACCACTATCTCCATACTTACGTAAACTTGAGCAGTTACTATGATCTTCATCAAACTCAGTCGTACGTCGTATAGTTGCGCATACATGAATTAGTTAAAGTTTTATCCTGTGTTAAATTCGCGAACAAATGTTTGCATTTATTTCACAATGTTTTGTTATTTCAACGAAGATTTTCAGAATTTAAATTTTAAAATATTTAGCACTTTTTTTGTACTCAGAAATAAATACTGAAATATACGTCGTTGTAGAATAAAAAACCGTTCGGTAAAATTAATCACAGTACTTTGCATTATTCTATAGTTACCTTTGCTGATTTAGAAAAGTTTACTTTGCATTATTTAGTTAAATATAAGATCTTAATGATCTTTATTAAATCAAGGTAAAATTACATGTACTTACCAGTAAAGCAAAATAAAATACTCCAATTTCATATTCAAATTGTTATTGGATTCCACATTTTGAATTTTAATAAAACCCTCAAAACTGGAGAAGTGCCGTTTTGACACAAGGTAAAAGAGTTCATGAAACAGAGAAAGGTTAAGGGCCTCAGAGAAGAAAAACATGTAAACATTTTTCGCATCAGATATTTTAGTCATGTTACAACGTTTTCATTCTGTGCACATCAACCGCTTTTAATTCCTTTTTCGGGGAAAAACCTGTAAACAATATTGATCATGAACCTGAATGCATCAGAAACCAACTTGACAAGCTCATAGGTTTTTTTCAGCATTTCGTAGAATTCCAAAAGCACCGTATGGCAAGAATATGAAATTAAAAGATAAGGTACTAAAAATAATTTTTAAAGTGCTGAATAAATATGGAATTGCTCATATATAGAAACAGATTAACACGTGAATTGAAGGAATAAAAGGGAGAATTGCAGTTTGACCTCATAAATTGGATTAGTTCCTGGAATACTAAACGGTTTTACACAGAATATTCGTAGAAATCTGTTAACATTTCAGTCAGAGAGAAAACAGAAGACCAAATCCTAAATAGAATTTATTTTATGTTGCAACTGCGATAAGATTTCAGAAAGCATTTACCTCCTTATAAGGAAACTGCAGAATTCATCCTATTTCTTACAGATGAGTCTCGATCAAAACTTATGCACGTTGAAGAATGTTTTCTTGCAATTCATTTGGCTTCTCCTGAATGTTACATCTTCCTATAATTAATTATGTATCTTTTTTTATAAGCAATTTAACTTACAAAACATTTTTCAATTCAATATGTGACTTTTTGTACTACCTTACGTGATACACGTGACTGGGCTATCACTATGCGTTGTTTATGATGTTTCCTATTTCTCATGTTTGGTTCCTGAGTATTAACATAAGTATTATAATTAAGGATTATCTAAGTCACGTGTATCAAAATCACGTGGCTTCTATTACTTTTTGAAGATGCGTTCACGTGTGTGCAGGTTAAGTGAAGGTCGGGAACGTATTTGTTTTGCAACAAATTAAAACTAGTCCTTCATGTGCGCCGAAACATGTATTAAAAGAAACAAACGTTTAACTAGTTACTGAAAGTTCACGATTTTTAAATGATGACTGTTGTTGGAAGGGTTATAAAATGTAGGATTAAAACAGAAGAGATGTAGATGAACTTCGAGAAGCTGAACTTGAAGATAAGAGCAAACATTTTATGTCATCAAGAGCTCGATTTACCGGAAAAGTTTAATTTCGAATTCTGCATTTCAATATTCATCGAACTCTTACTCCAGCTTTATCCAACAGTAGACAGAGAACAATTGTTTCTTATATTTCAATTCAGTTCAACCCCATTCTAGTGTGATTTGTTACAGCATGAGTCCCTCATAAAGGGATTCAAACATAGCTTTCTATTTTACTAATCTTATAAGGTATATCTCCCCCATTCTTAGCGTGCCTTCGTGGTGTAATGGTCAGCACACTGAGCCGGTATTTCAGAGATCCGTGGTTCGATTCCCGGCGAAGGCGTTGCTTATTTTTCATGTCTCCTGCTACTAAATAACCTAATGTCTCTATAGTGGCACCCGAACTAAAAGGGTTGTGGATGATGACTCTCCACACCCAGGATTTGGTGACTAGGTCCCCTAAAACCCTAGTCGCCCTTTAAAAAGGGGAGTATATAAGGTATTACTCCCACAGTCTTAGCATGCCTTCGTGGTGTAATGGTCAGCACACTGAGCCGGTATTTCAGAGGTCCGTGGTTCGATTCCCGGCGAAGGAGTTGCTTATTTTTCATGTCTCCTGCTTCAAAAAAATACCTAATGTCTCTACAATCTAACATGTACTTTTAGTAAATAAACGTAGGATTAATATTGATTTCTTTAAAGGTTATTAATAATTTCACCATTTTGTTGGCTAATACACAAAAGAAGTTTTTTCTTTACCTGTTTAAAAATGCTTATTAAATTAGCAGTTTAATAAGCATATTTACTAATTAAAAAGCTATAGAGATTTCATCTTCAAATATTTTCAGTTACTGAGAATCTTTCCATGGCGATCTGCTTCCACAGATGATGATGACTTCTGGAGTTTGAGTTCGGGTTAATAAACATCGAGACTGATAATTGTAATGTTGTTCTTCAAAGGTATATATACTTAACCCCATCCTGACCATTAAATGTGTATTAATTCTGGTTCAGCATTAGGCTTTTTTTGAACCAGGAAACATGAATAACTAACCATGTCGTCGCGGAAATTCGAACTTCAGATCTTTTAACTGCTAACCACTCACACTACAAAAAAACGCAAAGGGGAAATACAGCAGTCAGTTTTAGCCTTTCTTAGTATGATGTCATTTATCATATAAGGTATTTCTCCCACGTTCTTCGCATGCGTTGATGGTATAGTGGTCAGCACGCTCGACGCGTAACCTAGAGGTCCGTGGTTTGATTCCCGGCGAAGGCGTTGCTAATTTTTCACGTTTCCTGATTCAAAAATACCTAATGTCTCTACAATCACATAAGTTTAAATGTCATAATTGTTATAATGTCACTGTTAAGCGGTGGGCGATACTGTATTCTCTAAATAATTCATGGCATTTCTGAGAAGTTTATGCTACTTTCTTTTTTCTTTTTACATTTCTTATCTACTCAGTGGAAGCATGTAATAAAGCAGTGTTCAAGTGGCTCCAAAACATATCTGTTTTTGATATTATCATTTGTCACATTCATATCGAAGTTTACAGCTCAGTATGGAACTGTTATTTTACCTATTCCACATTTGAAAAACTTAGACCATCGTCCTTTATGTGGTTTTGATTTCTCCAATGTCTTATTTTCAAACTGCTAGTTTTAAAATTTAAATTTATAAAATATTTCTACATCTTATTAAAACGCTTTTTTGGTAATTAGTCTATCTGACTATTAGTCTATCTTCGAACGTTTTGACTTGTGGAACCCTTTTAGAATTAATTGCTCTGGTGGAGATCTCCTAGATTTATCCTACGCCTTACAAATTAATGATATTTAACAATAGTTTTATAGAAATGGGAGAAAATAGTAAAGAAATGTAAAGTAAGGATATATCTAAATAATTACGCAATGTTCATGAAACAAAATCCTATTTAAATTTTTTTTAATTTATCACTCCGTTTATTCTCTCATTTTGTCAAACGTTAACCATACGTAAAAGTTTTTCTAACGATCAATAAATGAAACCAGTATGTATTACAATAGATATTTTTCATTGCATCATTGAGATCGTTACAATACATTCTGTTCTTGCGATTCATTATATGCATTTAAATACAGTTCAGTATTTTGTTTAAAATTTGTTACTTTTTACAGGAGACAGTTACGAATTCAATTTTACTATTATGCAATTATAGTATATTATAAGCCCAAATTAAGACGTAGCATAAAAAAAAGCAAAACCATTTAATGCGACAGCTGTGATTCCTTTTGGGGCACAGTAATTTTAAATTTTGGTCGGACTGTGGATAACTGTAGGCGAATGTCTTGTTCCACATTGAGGGGGGTTCAGTTTACAGGTTTGGTTAGGTTTGCTTGGTTTATGGCAAAGCATTCGAGAGCTATCTGTCTAAGGGAAGGGATGCCTTCGTGGAGTCCTTTTTAAGGGGAACTAGCTTGTGTACATGTTACACATGGGGAAACCACGAAAACGCTCATGCAGCCAGCCCGTTCGTCGGGATTCGAATCCCGGACCGGAACTACCAGTGTTCTGCGAATTTACTTCACGAACGTTGGTGGACCTTTACTGGTTTGGTCTTGTATACGCTAAGAATTCTATTTTACAGGAATGTAAAAAAAAGCAGCACAAATTTTGCTTAGAAGATCTGACCTTCTTAGATAGCCTACAACTAAATTAGAATTCTGAAAATCAACTAGGGATTTTTCACGACACTCAAGTACCATAGGGACAGGGAAAGGGTGTAAAGGAACCTTTATTTAATCCAAATAAAATTTAACAGTCGGCACCAGCTCGTGGTTGCAGAAGCCAATAGCTTGGCTTTAAATCAAAGATAACAAATGAACAAACACTAATGAAATTTAAGCATAGACTAACGGCTTCGCAGTATAACTACTGTTCAAGCTGGCTCTGATCGAAGTCGGCGTAAACAAGCCTAATGTCAAGCATAACTCAACGGAGCAGAATTCTGATCGCTAGACGATAAAAGGTAGGACTGTGGTCTTTAAGCAGGCAGAACACGCTCTGATTTCATACGCCCAAACCTTCCTTCTTTCTACCTAATTTGAATATCGCGAGAACTGGAAATTTACATTTTGATAGGGAATTACATTTTGGTATTCAAAGTGGCTCGAGCACCAAAGTTTAAAGCTTCGAGATGCACCTGATTTGTTTTTCATTTACTTTTCTTCGCATCTTAATATTAGTTTTTTTCCAAGAAACATTTTATAAAGGGGGTGCTACTGTTATCTTCCTTTTCCACGTACTCCAGTCTATGCATAAGTTTCCTCTTAAAAGAAGGCACTTCGACGTTTCCGAATGTCGTATTTGTTCCTAATATTGATTATTTCATTTAGTTCATTTTGTTAAAAATTTTGGTCCGATATCTTATTTCAGTGTGCATCAGGAAGAATTCATGATGGTTTCCCATATTCTTCACACATTAGTAGATAGAGTCTGCTTTTAAGAAGTCACGATTTTATACGGTGTATTGTTTTTATTATCATCTTTATTAATGAATACTTACTAGTTACCCAGGTAAACTTCACAAAGAAATCAAATGCCCAAAACATTCTTGGAAAAATCAAGAATCCCTAAAAAATCTCAATATTATCGCTCTGAACATTCACTGTAAAGTGATTTCAAATCGACTGGCCACTGTATTTATATGGGCTGAGTTAAACGAAGCTTCGAACGGGTTCCATAAGTTCTCAAAAGATCGAGAATCTTCTAGAATGTGCAGTTCCAAAGAATGCCAAGAAACATCTCCTGGAGGAAATACGAAATTCAATTTAGCGAACTTCAAAATGTAATCTCTAAATCTGTGATCTTTGTTTCTTAATTTTAAATTTATTTCAGCTTTTAGTTATTTTACTTTCCTAATATGGCCGAATAGCCTCTGAAAAGTGCACGCGGAGCCCACATACCGTTGACATAATATTGTAATTTCAAGTCTTGTCGGAGCAGTTTAATCTTGATAAACAAATTCAAATAATAACAAGTTTTATAATTAATAAAATAATTTAATTTCTTAAAACTTTATATTTGGCATTGATGTACTTTCAAAGATTTATTTTTGATAATTTAAGATTAATTCTTTTGCATTTAATTTTGTTTGAATCGTCTTGCTGTTCATTCAGATATAATTCGGAAACGTGGCTGTGTTAATATTTCTTTTGGTTTCTCTTTGACAAAGACCAAACAGTTTTCAACTTCTATTTAACATTGTGAATTCTGTTTTATTTTGTATTAATTTGCTTTTACTTAAGTTTTTGTTTACAAGCTTTTGGTTTATATTATATTATTTTCTACTTTTCTGTCAGTAAGTTTCTGTCATCTTGACCACATTTCGTACTTCCGCCGAATTGGCAAATGTTTCTGTCTTCTCTTCCACACATTTGTGTAAAATTGCATATAATTTTAAACAAATTTGTGGTTACAAATGAAGGAAAAGTTAACTTATTAGCATATCTGTCTATATATTTATTAATTTGACTAGGATCACAGGATTTGGTGAATATTTCATTTTTAGTGAACCCAAAGTGGTTATTTTTCAGTTATATAAAAATAAAATGATGAGTTTAAAATGTGCAACTATTAAGCCTCTCCTCTGAAAATTTTAGAAAGCTCATGTTATAATATTATGTGGAGGACAAAAAATATTTTATTTAGAACATTTTGATATTTGGAGCATAAAATACAAGCGGCGAATATTCTATCAAAGGCATCGAAAAAATATACAAATTTTCACGCTTATACCTCTTAGTTATAAGGAAATTGAGATTTAAAATATGTTATATTTTTGCCATATATTTATATTTTAATGTACATTGTTAAAAGTTTTGGTCCAGGTTTCACCATATTATGGTACTGAAAGAGTTGCCACTAAAAGATGGTACATTGAACCATTATTTGGTGTTTTGGCTGAACCATTATTTGGTTATAGGTTGAACCATTAATTGGCAATACATTGAACCAAGAATGGGGAATGTTGAACCATAAATTGGCAATATGTTAAATGGACTATGTTACAATATGGATTGAGAATACCTTAAACCATTAACTATAATTATGTTTACCATTAAATGTAATTGTTTTGAGTCATTAATTTTGAGCCAAGTAAATTGTAGGAAGTTATTTGAGAGCTCAGGCATAAAATTTTATATTAGCCATTTTATTTTTTATTCAATTACTGTATTGGCTCCTTGGCCTGATTTTTTTAAAAATTTATTACTGCTATGAGTAAGAAATTTGCTTAATCTAATGAGCACATCTATAGCAATAATTATTAACAATTTGCATAGCAATCTGGTTTATTTGCATAAGATTATGATTCAGTTTTGAGGGAATGAAAGTATAAAATGTGTATCCTTAAAATACATACTTGCAACATATTAGCTTGTGTATAAAAATAATGTTTTGCAAAACTGAAAGCCTTACACACCTATATATTTATAAGCTAAAATACATAACTTCTCATTGCGAGAGTTGAATTTCAATAAAAATTCATATTTGATATACCTTCACTTGTAAATAAAATTGCATTATTATTATAACCTTTATTGTTTAATTCCACTAAATATACCTTCCATACATTAGGAAATCAGATTTAACATGCTCATCAAACATTCTTAAATCATTTTCATACAAGTTTATCGTTTTTTACATCCCCATGTGAAAATCTGTAAACTAGTAACTTTCGTGTCTAATATCATTACATTATATAACAGAATTCTAATGATTTATTACAGTCTGTCTTGACAATAATGACCATGAACAGCAAGATTTGATTATTATGTGTATAAGACTACCATAATTAAATTGAATAAAAAATTTCTAAATTTTGGTTTCATGATGCTGTTAAACATCTTATAGAAATTTCAGAAAACTTTTCACAAATATATTAAAATAACTGCCGCACATAAGTGTGCTTTCTGAGATTTATTGGCTAAAGTATTCCAAAATGTGAACCTACGAAATGCTATCTGTTAATATCATAAATAATTGAAAATAATACACATACTTTACAAGTACGTTTATCTTATTTATTTCATATAATAAGTTTTCAAGTTATAAAAATGTTATTGATGAACATACTGTTCCTATATAAGCATAATAGTGTACACTAATTATTCAGAAGTACTATATTATTCTATTAATTATTCTATTAAATTATTCTATTCTAAATTATTCCAGAAGTACTATTAAATTCTTAAAAATAATGGTTAATATATACATTATCATTTGACAGACTATATAAGTAGCTTCATGTTGTTAAATTAAATTTGTTAAGCAGAATTTAAGTGATATAATTTATTAAAGTATGCTTACATGTATATTTGTGCAACATTCAGCATAACATTTTTCTTAATTAATTAATTTTCTTAAGCAGAAGTTGCACAAAATTTGTCTGCGTTGATTTAAGTATGTTCTTCATTAAGGCTTTGCGATCTTAATTTTAAGCTTATGTTTTTTCTCTAACTTATTTTATGCGAAATGTTTACGTTTCTTATACGTCACATAGAACAGACGCACAAATTGTTGTAAATATTTCGACAATAAATTATCAAAGTAAGGAGAAAAAATAATTTTTTCTTACCCCGTTTTGAATAATCCATAAAGCAACTTCTACACGAAATTGCAAATGAACACATTTATTTTACACATAATGATAATTGATGGTGAGTGCAACCTTAGTCACATAGCCAGCCAGGAGGCGTCGCACTGATGTAGAACTATCCAGTTTGAAATCACTGAAAGGTCATAATTTGCACAAAATGCATACAATAAAAGAGAGAAGTAACATGAAGAATAATAGGGAGCAGTCTAGAATATCTATATATAAATATACATGTTTTGAGTGTAGTAATTTCTGCTGCAAAAAAAAAAAAAACAAAGTCCAGAGTAATAAGTCACATGGTTCCCCATCCCAAGTGCTGTCGAATTGCTGTTTAACTTGGCAGCATCGCACTGTTGTAAATACCTGATTGCAGTTCTGATGCACAGACTAATTAGGTGGGAAAGTTCTGATTTGCATTTAGGATAAAAGCAGTATACGGTCTTAGAACACGATCCTGGTTTAGAATATCATAATGGAACATAATAAATAAGTTCATATGTTCACATTGCTTAGCTTAGTGAAAGAAGTTGTCATTAAATTTCCGTAGGAATTTCCCGATCGGCCCTATTTTGAGATCTTTGTGAAGTAATTTGTTTCGCACATAGAAATCGACGTTTGTGATAATCCGTTGATCCTATATAGATACTGATGTCATGCGGTCACAACCAATGGCTCTTCAGAATGTTAAAGTAAACTAGCATCTTTTAGAGCCTGTTTGTAGTTCTATTTCAACATCAGCGGGAACCTAAAAAAGGAAGAAATATATATTCATTTTGATCAGTTATTTGAATATAGAAAGCCACTTGATTGCTAACTGACAAAGGGTACGTGCACTTTCGTAGAGAAACTGGCTTGCATTCATGTTACACGTGGGGAAAACCAAACATTCAAGCAGTCCGTTTGCATGGATTCACACCCAGGTCGAACTACTAGTGTTAAACAACCTCAACCACACCATTTCCGATAGTAACATGTTTATTTTAATTCTAATGAATAACTAGGGAAAAAACAAAAACATAAAAAAGGAAAATGTATTAAAAAATAATTTTTGTCAAATACTGGGGCTGAATACCAAATATGTTGCTGGCTGAACATCAATATTTTCGTGTATTCAGTTTTATTTATTTATTTATTTATTTTTTTTTGAAAAAGGGGGGATTTTCTGAATATCTCGAAATCCGCCAAAGAAGCACAAAAATGTACTATGAGGCAACGCACCATGCCGCCAAAAATATTAATATCGCAATGTGTTTATGTACTTGAGTTTATGAAAATGTGCTGGTGCTGTTAGAGCGTACAGCCCACAGATCTGTTTTTAGTATAGTGTGCCGTTTACAGGTATTTAAAAAAATGCAAATATATAATTTATATACCTTGTTATATTAACGTGCATACACTTCTAAAGGTATATTTATTAAAACATACACAATTATAAGAATTACAAAACATTAAAAAAATATAAGCTATTAAGAAAATTAGCTAGATCACAAGCTATACTGGCCCAAAGTGCTTATTCTTGTTTCAAAATTCAAAGACTCATAGAAATAAAACGTTGAATAATTTTAAAAACGTAAAGTTTAATGTGTACATTATTTACAATTAATCAATTACAGCTTTGAAATTATCTTAAATGATCGAAGTACTTTTGCCAATCGAAAAATCTAATCTTTTAATAGGAACTTGATTGTTCCTATTCAACTTGTGTGTGAAGTTACGCACGTATCTATCTATCTATCTGTCTATCTGGAGAGCTCCCGGTGGAGAGTCTGCTGAAAAGTCAAAAGGCATGTCGCGTTTAACATCAAACGCTAGCGCCATCTATCAATTAATCAAAATAATTTCCACACACTCTCCACCTGAACTCTGTCAAGAGTTCACATTAATCTAACAACGATCAAATTTATATAAATAAGTATTTTGAGATGTAATTATAAAACAATTAATAAGTATATATTCAAATAATCATTATACTAAATATTATAATCACTATACTAAATATTATAATCACTATACTAAATATTATAACAATTATACTGAATTCTATAAAAATGAATGTTAACATCAAATATAATTTTGACACTACTTCAGTAAATCTAAACTATACGTAATCATATGAAACTAAAGTAGCAAAAATAAAAAATTGCACAAAAACATATTGAACTCTTATTACTAAATAATAAAAAACTGTTTTTAAAGTTCTAAATAATATAATAATTGAACTGGTCGTCTTATTATAGTTCCATCAACAGTCTTTAGTTCACAAGAACGAACTTTGCCGTCACGACCGTGAAAAACTTTTATTACTCTGCCACACTTCCACAAAAGTTTGCATTTATTGTTTCCTTCTATTAAGACGAGATCATCATCTTTGAGATCATCATGAGAGTTAGGATTCAGATTTTAATTGATTGATAGAGTAAGGATTCAGATTTTAATTGACGAGCTGTCCTAAGATCCATTAAATATTGCTTTTTCCATTTAGCCCACAATTGCCTAACCAATAAATCTTGATAAATCTCTCTTTTGGTCAGGGATAACTTAGTAGAACCATCTTTAACAAGTGAGTTAAAATTCATAGGTAGTGTAGAATTTTTTTCCCGAAAATCAAGAAATTGACTAGTTTCAATGGCAATGGTTCCTTGTGGTCATTGTATATATAGGTCAATGGACGAGAATTCAAAACAGCTTCCACTTGTGCTAAAACCGTTGACAGTTCTTCAAACGTTAGCAAGGCTTTACCGAGAATTTTCCTTAAGCTTTCTTTCACTGATTTTACTCATCTCTCTTAGAAGCCTCCCCCCAAGCCCCTCGTTCTATTATAAACTTCCAATCGATTTTCTTACTCGACAGAGAATCTTGGAATTTCTCATTTGACAATAGTTTAGAGGAATTTTCAAGTTCCTTTTGTCCCCTTCTAAAAGTTTTTGCGTTATCCGAATAAATTGCTCGACAATCGCCTCTCCTAGGGGTGAATCTTTTGAATGCCATCAAGAAAGAATCCGTGGAGAGATTTGGTACAAGTTCCAGATGTATGGCTCTACTCTAGCGCAAGTAAATAATGTATAAGATATTTCTCCCGCCTTCCTTGCATGCCTTCGTGGTGTAGTGGTCTGCATACTCGACGCGTAATCGAGAGGTCTGTGGTTCGATTCCCGGCGAAGGAGTTGCTCATTTTTCATGCCTGATCTTCCAAAAAAAACCTAATGTCTCTACAAATGTTACATCGGCTTTTTGATTCCCTTCGATGTTTTTTACGTAAACCAGTCCTGTGAAATCTACGCCGCAAATGGCGGCGTCTCGTTGATTCCATCTTCTGGAAGCTGAGAAGTGGTCTGGGCGGCAGGTTTCAACGAATGTTTTTTACAAATAAGACACTTTTTTATTATTTTCTTGACAAACTGACGTCCTTTTGGGATCCAAAAACGACTACGAATTTCAGCTAAGGTCGTTGCTACTCTTCCATGCATCATTTTAACATGTGTACTTTCTACTATTAAATTCATTAGCCAGGAGTTTCTTGAAAGAATCGCCGGATGGTTTTCATCATGTGGGAAACTAGAATGTTCTAATCTTCCACCTGCTCTCAGTATTCCGTTCTGGTCTAAAAAGGGATAAAAAAGATATAAAGATGATTTTTTTCGACTTTATTTGTCTTCTTCAGAGACTCGATTTCTTTGGGATAAAAGCGTTCTTGTTCAGATTGAATCCAATAATTTTCGGCACCTACCGATTCTTCTGTAATTAACTGACCTATCAAATGGATCGTTTTCCTAATTTTATCAATGCATCGCTTCATCCAACCACTTATTCTCAACAATTTTCTTAAATTACTCTATTTTGAAATGTCTATTAACCTTTCTTCAACTGCCGTGCACACAAATTCATAAATATCATTAATGTTCTTGCCGCATTCTAATTCTTCTTTAACGGTAGATTTTTCTTCATTCTGTCGAGGCAACAATTCAGACGACATTCTAAAGCATTCTGGTTCTTGAAGCCGGATAGGATTATTTTTCAGCTCGTGAAGTTTAGCTCCTCTCGAAGCCAAGTCAGCTGGGTTACTTTTTTTCGGGGCAGTAATACCAATTTTCAGAGGATGTTAAATTTTGTACTTCCTGAGTACGATTTTTAACGAAAAGCTGAAATTTCTTCGAACAGTCCTTATCCAGAAAATTGTGATTTTCGAATCAGTCCAGAAAAAACAAGAAAGTTGTAATTTCAAAACTTTAATGATGCTAGTGCCTAATTTATCCGATAAAAGAGCTCCTATGAGTTCCAACCTAGGTAAAGTGAGCGGTTTTAAAGGCGTTACTCTAGTCTTGGAAGCAGCAAAAACCGTCAATATTTGTTCAATACTGGAAATTATATGCAGATACGCTACTGTACCATACGCCTTTTTTCTAGCGTCAGAAAAACAGTGCAGCTCAATCCTTTTCACATTACTATTACCAACTGCAGAAAAATAATATCGTGGAATACCAGGTTCCATCAGGTGACGTAAATGTACCTAGAGGACTTTTAGTGTGCCGATGGATTTTAGAGTTTTGGCACATTAAATAATTTTGCACCAGGTCTTTACATCACTACTGAGTGATTTACATACAAATCGAGCTTTCATTATGTTTGTAGTTGCTTTTACACCTGGATGAGATAGGTTGTGTAACGTGTAAAAAACTTGAAATCTGAACTTCTTAGGTACGTATGGTCGAATTTTTTATGATGATATATCACAATAAATTGGAAGATTTGTTGAAGGGAAACTTAATTGCTTAAAACTCAAATCGCTAGTGAATTGTCATATTAATTCTAAATGACGACTTTGACGAGGCATTGCTTTATTGATTTTGTTGTAAGACATCTGTCAAAGGTTTGTGGACCATGAATACCACAAAATCTTAACCTTCGACAAAGATTTAATTGCCTAATATATCTCCAAAACTCTATATCACAAGTGTTATACTCACATTCAGATGGTGTTAATTTCCTGCAATAAAATTCTAAAGGTTCAACCTTATCACCAACATGTTGTTGTAGGACGGCTCCAATAGCTGTTTCTGAAACGTCGGTAACTAACGAAAATTTCGCATTTTGAATAGTATGTCCCAACATAGTGGTATTGGCTAATAATTGCTTGTAGGTGTTGGATGCATCTTTCATTTTATCATCGCATGCAGCCTGTGACTTGTCCTTCTCAACTTTTCCTTTTTCCAAATCATATACACAAGCTTGCGTCTCAGCTACATATAAGACGATAGAAGAAGTTAAGCATTCGAGAAATCGTCTTAAATCCTTTACAGTCTTTGGCAGCAATCTTTTCTGGTAATGGGAATACGTATATCATCCGATAAAACTAACAAATCTAAAAATAGGATTTCATTTTGTCCAAAAACTTATTTAGCTTAAACTTTAAGTTCATAGCTCTTGAAGCGTTCAAACCCTTTTCTAAATAGACTTTTTGTGTATTTTCATGTTCTAATGCTATGAATCCATAATCGAGGTAATCATAACAACAATCTAAACCTCGCAAAACTTTATTAATAAATCTTTGAAATGTCTCAGCTTCATGTCTTAACCCAAATGTCATGTTTGTATATTCGCATAATCCAATGGGAGTGATTACTACTTTCTTTTCTATATCAATTTGTTGCTTTGGAATTTGGTGATAAATCTTGACAAAATCTGTTGCACTGAAAATCTTTTTTCCCGTTAAACACTCATAAAAGTCGTGTATGTGTAGTAAAGGGTACCGATCAGGCAAAGTAATGGAATTCAATTTCCTGCAATCCCCACTGATTCTCCAAGCACCATTTTGGCTTCTTATTAAAATGTATAGCACAAGCGTAAATACTGTTCGAAGTCCGAAAGATTTCTTTTCCATTAAAGCCTTGAATTTTTTTTAAAGCTATTAATTTTTCAGGCGATAATTGTCTAACTTCCGAATAGACAGCAGGCCTTTCAGTTTCAATGCAGTGTTGTACATTATGAGCAACTCGGCTTGCACTTATTATGAGATTAAATAATTCGGAAAATTTGTTTAACATTTTATGACGCATTTTCTCCCACCTTTCTCATGGCTTCGTAGTGTTGGAAGAATACTCGACGCGTATTCGGGAGGTCCAAGGCTCGAATCCCGGCGAGGGCACTGCTTATTTTTAAGTCTTCTGCTTAAAAAAAACCGAATGACCTTGCAAGTGGCGCCGAAATAAAAGGAGGTGGACTATAATTTGTCACCACCAGGATTTGACGATTGGGTCCCCTAATCTCCAATCGCCCTTTAAAAGGGGGAGTATATAAGGTATTTTATTCCTCCTTTTCGCATGAATTTGTGGTGTAACTGGGAGCATACTCGACGCATATTCGGAGGTCCATGTTTCGAGTCCCGGCGAAGGCACTGCATATTTTTCACGTCTCCTGCTTCAAAAAATCCTAATGACTCTAAAATTTTACTATAAGGGGCATTGTCACAGATGATAGTTAATTCCAAAGAAGGCCCTAAAGCGCTGTACCCTTTACAATCTAAGTTGGCTATCGATCAAATGTCGATTTTTAATGTCCACAAAAATTCCAAATTTATCTAAAATGTATGCGACAATGATAGTTCAAAATCTTTAGTGCAGTCACTGCATATTTTTGAATCATTGTCAGAATATAAAGTCAAATTTTGATTCGTATAAATGTTTTAGGAATGCAACTAAATAAATTAAATCAACTAAATATGCGCCTCTATCAATCAAGAATCGAAAACCGGTACTTTTTCGCTTTCTACATTGCCGAAATTGAGTACAAGATGCAAGCTGTACTGTTGCTTTTAATGCCATGATTTAATCTATTAAGGTTTGAAGAGTTAGCGAATCATCCTTATGATCGTCATCAACCTATTATTAAGCTTATCTTTACTATAGCAACTTTCTATAACAACTTAAAGTTTAATTATTTCCACAAGTGTAAAATAAATGCAACGGAAAATGCACTAAAATTATTTAATATGTTTTAAAATCATTTCCACAAGTGTAAAATAAATGCAACGGAAAATGCACTAAAATTATTTAATATGTTTAAAAATCAATGATATTTTTCCCAAAATAAAAGCTATTACTGACACAATATAATTGAAGTTTTTTCTCTTCCTAGTGAAAGCAGGCTTTAGCTACATGAATAATGTACTATGAAAAACGAGAAATAGATTAAATACTTCAGAAAAAATTGATTTAATAATTAAGGTCAGCAATTTTATGCCAAACGTTAAAAAAATTGCATTAGTGCGTCAAGTGCATCGCATTAATTAAAACAGAAATTTTATGCAATCAAAAATCCTTGATATTGTTCCTAAAAATTTTTATATCTGTAGAATTAATAATAATAATAATACAAAAAATAAAAAAAGTCTCTTAAAAATTGACAGAAATCACAGCCAAAAAAAAAAAAAATTCTTGAAGCTTTCAGATTTTACATTACGCCCAAAGGGGTGTTTTCTTAAACCTTTATTTATTAAATATCATGTTCTTTGCCCTTAAACCATAAAATTCAATTTAACAGCAATATCGCGAAATAATTTTAAAATGAGCATATCTTTAGGATTTCTGATACACAGTCTCGCGCGCTGAAGATAAAAATGTTTTTTTTCGTACAGTGTTGTCATTGCTCGGTTTGAAATCGTTGAGTTTCTGAATCAAAAATTCGTTAAATTGTTACATAATATGAACTAATTAATAAAATAAATTCGAAATTCAAAATTTGGGCTTCCATGCATGTGCACATGTTCAGGTGGTGGACAACTTATTGAAAATTTGAAGAGTAGAAACTGACTTAATATGTTGTGGACGCTATACTGAATCAATATATGGGATAATTTAATAATATAAATGATAATTCCAGAATGGTTTAAGCATAATTTAATTCGCAATAATAAAAGACGTTATTTTGTTGTTGCGAAGCTTAGTTTCTCTAGATTGGCAACAAATTCACTATTCTGCTAAGTTTCAAATATAAACAAATATGGAAATATAACTGTAATTAATATTTTGGACAAAAATGAAATAAGTATTATAATATTCACTGAGTTTATAAGAATTTTTATGACATTCTATTGCATGTGCACTATGCTATTTTGCCTGTAAAACGCTCTTTCCTGCATTTATTATATGCGTGCATGAAAGCTTCTATTCTATATAAATATTGATAAGAAATATGGAAATATGAAATTAATTTTTTTCCCATATTAAAAAAGTATTCTGTCCTGAATCCGAATGGACTATTTATGTTAAGACATAATTTTACTATATTTTAATAACCACTGTAAGTTACAGATTGTTAACTTATCTATATATGATTAATTATTACCGAGGATTATTTCAGTAGCAATAGTTTTTAAATAACTTTATTATACCTATATTTCTGAACTGGTTAAATCATCTTTTCATTGTGCAGTTTTATTTTCTTCGTTAAACTGAAATTAAAAACATTATTTTTATTATTATTATTTATTTGATTGCATTATTGTTTCATGTTTATTAATGCTGAAAATATATTCAAATATGTAGACCTGTAACAAAAATGCCAGCTTTTGTTTTCATCAAACATATTTACCGTCAGATCTTAAAATCGGATTTAAAAAAGTTACAAAATTTTTATTCTGTATTTGATATATTCTGTATTTGAAATATTTTACTTTTTTTATTACTTACGGAACGTTTTTTTATAATTTTATCAAAAAAATATTTAAAAGAAGAAAAAAAAAATACCTGAAAGAGGGGAAACTAAAAAAACGAACTTTGTTGGCACTGGTTGTCAACTGCCAGTGCGTTCTTAATTCTTGGGTTCATTTAAATTAATCGATAGTTAGCATCCCGTGTTTTAAAAAGGTTTAATCACCTATACTGAAATAACTCACATAGCAGCCAATAGATGGCAATGGAAGTCTCGTATGCGGTTTACTTAGAAATTTTAGAAAACACTTATCGTTACATAATGTACATTTCTAATGTTGGAATAAATATCAGAAATGTATATTAAGCACTGAAAGTGTTTTGAAAAGTAAAATATGGCATTTCTTCAATTAAGTAATAGCGTATTTTAATTTTTGCTTCTAAATATTTAGGCAGAATGTCTATATTTGTTACTTACGGTTGACAATTTTACATTTCTGAAAAAAAATCCTGTTAGTTTACTTCTTCAATTAGCGTGGTTAATACTGTTGGTTTCCTTCTATTATTACTCAAGTCAAACTTTTATCAAACAAATTACACAATATGATAAAAAACAAAAGTATTTTATTATACCGCAGTATAATACCTATTTACATTAACAAATGAAGGAATATACCTGTCTGATATCTTAATTGGAAGCTGTAAAATTATAGTACGGTCAAGAAAGAGGTGTTTTATATTATTTTATCAGCTACTAGACGCTTGATTATACGGAGGTCTGGTTATTACTCAGGCAATACATAATATCAATAGACGCATACACAGATATATATATATATATCTAAACCTATAATTTAAACTAAAGGTAGCCCTTTAATTCTGCCTCTTTCTAGATCATTCCACCTTGCATTAACTGCGCAAAACTGATGACGTAACTCTTGGGAACTGAAACTTTTCTAAACTAAACCCAAACCTTCCTTTTGGCGAGCTTTCATAGTGGATAACTACGCACTTCAGCTTCTCTCTGTGCGCTGCTTGGACGTAATTTCGCTGTGCTCGCTTCCTATCGCAACAATATCAAAAATGTTTATGTTCTTGAATAGGCACGAGTAGAATGCCAAGTGATTGTGGCCATAAACGTCAACTGGAAAATAAAAATGGAATTAAAGCCTCCTTGACTGCCAAGTTTCTTAGATATTATGAAATCAACATATTAGCATACTACGCAATCAGAATCCTATCTGGGTATTGCGCATCAACACTGCTACGTCTTTTTCTTGCTATTATTACATTTTTCTTAGCCCGACAGCATGGGATTACGTGCTACTAACCTCAATGGGAACACTTATTTCTCAGTTGTAAAATAGTGTCTGCAAGTTCATCATTCTAAAAATTAGATATCATCGAGTATTCAAATATAGTGTGCTATCATTACATTTTTAGAGCAGCCGATTTTTAAACCGACAGCCATGTCTGAAGTGCGTGGAATTCCCAATGCAGAGTTCATTCAACTAATCTAATGGGTAAAATAAAGTGTTCATCACTACTTGAATTCCGAATCAGGCTAAGGTCACTATAACTTCGAAATGCGCAATACCCAGATAGGGATAGATCGTAGATCCATATTGAAGAGGAAGAATTCTGATTGCGCAGTATGCTAATATGTTGATTTCGTAATATCTAAGAAACTTGGCCGTCGAGGCGGTTTTAATTCCATTTTTATTTTCCAGTTACCGTTTGTGGTCACAATCACTTGGCACTCTACTCGTGCCTATTCAAGAGCATTTACATTTTTGATATTGTTGCGATAAGAAGCGAGCACAGCGAAATTAAGTCCAAACAGCGCACAGTGAAAAGCTGATGCGTAGTTATCAATATGAAAGCTCGCCAAGAGGAAGGTTTTGGTTTAGTTCCCAAGAGTTACGTCATGAGCTTTGCGCAGTTCATGCAAGATGAAATGATTTAGAAATGACAATCCAGAGAAGTTATGACGATTTTTAAAACAGAGGGAGAATTAAAGGATTACCGTTAGTTTAAATTATAATTTTGATTTACATATTTTTTTTATCTTACATACGAGTATATATAAAACTGCAAAACAATTTTTTTAAATACAATATATAATGATGCCTAGTATTTTCGCGCATTAAGCTGCTGAAAAATTATCAATAAAGATCTAAAGTAAGTAATTTATAACAAATTTTTCACAAAGACTAAAAATTTAAATTCATAAGTAATAAATTTCAATCAATTCTCTCAATTCAAAAATAATTTAATAAATGTTAAAATTAAACACTTCAAACAATCAATACCCCCATTCAAAGCGTCAATGAAATTTAAAGAAAAACGAACAAAATAGAAGAGGAATTCAATCAACTTTAATGCTACTTTGTGAGGAGGAGGAACATATTAGCATACTACGCAATCAGAATCCTATCTGGGTATTGCGCATCAACACTGCTACGTCTTTTTCTTGCTATTATTACATTTTTCTTAGCCCGACAGCATGGGATTACGTGCTACTAACCTCAATGGGAACACTTATTTCTCAGTTGTAAAATAGTGTCTGCAAGTTCATCATTCTAAAAATTAGATATCATCGAGTATTCAAATATAGTGTGCTATCATTACATTTTTAGAGCAGCCGATTTTTAAACCGACAGCCATGTCTGAAGTGCGTGGAATTCCCAATGCAGAGTTCATTCAACTAATCTAATGGGTAAAATAAAGTGTTCATCACTACTTGAATTCCGAATCAGGCTAAGGTCACTATAACTTCGAAATGCGCAATACCCAGATAGGGATAGATCGTAGATCCATATTGAAGAGGAAGAATTCTGATTGCGCAGTATGCTAATATGTTGATTTCGTAATATCTAAGAAACTTGGCCGTCGAGGCGGTTTTAATTCCATTTTTATTTTCCAGTTACCGTTTGTGGTCACAATCACTTGGCACTCTACTCGTGCCTATTCAAGAGCATTTACATTTTTGATATTGTTGCGATAAGAAGCGAGCACAGCGAAATTAAGTCCAAACAGCGCACAGTGAAAAGCTGATGCGTAGTTATCAATATGAAAGCTCGCCAAGAGGAAGGTTTTGGTTTAGTTCCCAAGAGTTACGTCATGAGCTTTGCGCAGTTCATGCAAGATGAAATGATTTAGAAATGACAATCCAGAGAAGTTATGACGATTTTTAAAACAGAGGGAGAATTAAAGGATTACCGTTAGTTTAAATTATAATTTTGATTTACATATTTTTTTTATCTTACATACGAGTATATATAAAACTGCAAAACAATTTTTTTAAATACAATATATAATGATGCCTAGTATTTTCGCGCATTAAGCTGCTGAAAAATTATCAATAAAGATCTAAAGTAAGTAATTTATAACAAATTTTTCACAAAGACTAAAAATTTAAATTCATAAGTAATAAATTTCAATCAATTCTCTCAATTCAAAAATAATTTAATAAATGTTAAAATTAAACACTTCAAACAATCAATACCCCCATTCAAAGCGTCAATGAAATTTAAAGAAAAACGAACAAAATAGAAGAGGAATTCAATCAACTTTAATGCTACTTTGTGAGGAGGAGGAACACTGAAATCAATTTAAATCTCTCTTTCACAAAAATTCGTGCTTTTCTGTATCCAGAATTAGCCGATGAACCATTTCAATGTATTTTAATTATAATAATTCATCCGAAAATTCTGCCCTTTCCCAAAGCAAGGAAAAAACAAAGCAAATTCTGATTAGAATCTTGTACCTTAAATAAAGAGAATTCTATCTAAAGAACTGAAAGTATAAGTGAAATAATAAAATACTTGAGTGAAAAATTCAAATCAGAATTTTATCTTATGATATAATTTTGATTTGAATTTTTCACTGAAGTATTTTATTATTTCACTTACGTTTTCAATTCTTTAAATAGAATTCTCTTTATTTAAAGGTAAAAAATTTTACTTTTTTTCCTTTCTATAATATATATATGAAACTCAAAAGTCAGAAGACAATTTCTTAAAAGACGATGAGAACAAAGTTCAGAAACTAATAGACGAAATGCGCAATTGCTGCAGGTTCACAAAAAATGAAAAATGTTTTTTTAAGAAAAAGTTAAAAGTGGAGTTTAAATGCATGTTTACAGTTTCTTTCCTGTGAAGATCCCAACTCTTATGCATCTCGAACAAAGTTGCACCCTAAGGTAGTGCAAGTAATCAATAGACAATATCGAAAGCATTGCAAAGAAATAAAAATAAATAAATTCGGAATAGTTCGGAACTTATTGATCAACTTGGTTTAGGGCTTCAAAATACTTTTCCGTTGATAAGTTCTGTTTAAAGCGTTGAACTGAGGAGATCAATATTTATAATTTTATTATTTTTATTTTAATTTCTTTGCAATGCTTTCCATATTTTCCAATGATTATTTGTACTACCTTAGGGTGCGACGTTATTCGAGATGCGTAATAGTTAGAACCTTCACAGGAAAGAAACTGTAAATATGCATTTAACTTCCACTTTTAACTTTTCCTTAAAAATTTTTTTCATATATATATTATATTCCAATGAGAAGGCAAATACAGAAGTACACTGCCTAAAAAAAAAGAGACAGTTCTATATCTCCCGTTCTACTGGGCCGATTGACGAAATTCACATTGTGTTTTTCATGTTTCGAAAGCGCGATTTAGGATATGTATTAGATTTATATACAGCATTGTTCTAATATAGGTATTTGGACACAAAATCGGACTTTTCCTCAAATGGCATGCCAATTTTTTCCATATTTCGATTCTACGTCTCAAATTATGCCAAATTGTCAAATTTTGTAAAAATCGTATAAGTAGTTTTTAAAAAAATAGCTCTCAAAATTTTAGCTTCTCAGCGTTAATTGAGTTTGATATATAGTTATAAATATCTATTTTTTTATTAAAATTACTTGATTACTTCTTTCACATTTCGAAACTGAGGTTCATTCCAAATAAAATTCGCCCATTTTTTATGATTTATTTTTAAATAATTTTTATAAATTTTTCGAAACAAATTTTGAATTATAATCTATAAAATTTTTACCACCACTTTAAAGTAGATGTATTTCTAAGTACACCTGCAAAAAATTATCTATTCAAAATTTTTCTAAGATACACGTGAATTTATATATTGGCGCGTTTGGAATTTTGGCATATTTGTTATAAGCGATAATAACACAAATGTGGTTTAGGCACTTTGTTAAAATTATCTGAAAGATTGAACTATGGCTTTTTTTTCCCTCGTGTACAATGAAAAAAGGAAAGAAAAACAGGTTGCTATAAATTAAGAATTTCGCCAAGTGAATTATTCTTGGCACAAACTGAAAAGAAAAAATTGTAGAAATATTACTTTATTTCGAAGCCGAAGAGATGGAAAATGAATAAGGCCTTCGCCGGGACTCGAACCACGGACCTCTTGAATATGCGTCGAGCGTGCTAACCACTACACCACTAAGGCATGCTGCGGAGGTGGGAGAAACACCTTATAAGATAATTTTTGAATTTCTCCCTAAATTTCGCACTAAATTTTGTATAATTTAATATTTAGTCATAATTGGAGTCGTAGAATGGAAGTATGGAAAACATTTGGCATGCCATTTCACAAAAAGTCCGATTTAGTGTCAAAATACCTGTATTAAAACAATATATATATCTATAAATCTAATATATATCCTAAATCGCACTTTCGCGACATGAAAAACGCAATTTGAGTTTCGTCAATCAGCCCAGTAGAACGACAGAGCCCCTCCTTTTTTTCACGCAGTGTACAAAGAAACAATAAAAGTGACCGAAGTCATTGCCTCAAAAGTTCTCTAGCGCGCCAGTAAAGTGCCGTTTTAGAGTCACAAAGAAGTGACTCATATTGGCGGAGGTGGTCTTTTTTCATTGGATCCGCCGAATTATAGAGATGGCAGCCTGGGCTAAAAAAGATATTCCAACGTGATAGAGGTTCTTTGACAAGCAATCATGTCTATTCAGAAGCTGGAATAGGGTAACGGTTTCCCAACGTGAACGGCTGAGGACTCCTTAGAGATTTTCAGTTCTCCAAAGCTTTATTCTGAATTGAATTTGCAATTTATAACTTTTTCTATTATTTGCTTTATATAAAGCCTGCTAGAATGGAAATTTAGTTTATAGTAGTTTGGAGCTCCTTTTTGTGAGACAATCGGCCTGAGCATTCCCAAAAATGCTGCTACGGCCAGGTATCCAATGAAAGACTACACGTTTGATTTTTAAAGTCAACTTCCGTAAATAATGCCGACACTTGGAGAGTTCCTGAAATGAGGGCAAGTTCGAAGACCTAACGTCCCTTATTGCAGCCCGGGGATCAGAAAAAAATGACTGCTATAACAAGTCTATATCCCAAAACCAACAAATATTTCACAGCAATTCGAATAGCCTCCACTTCTCTACCAAAAGGTATTCTAAGTTTTCCCGCTGAAGCATAAAGCGAAAATAAGCTCGAAAATGCTACTGAGCTTACAGGTAATGAGATCATCATGAAAGGAGTCATCCGTGAACGACTCAGATTTTGGATACATCATGTTAATACTATCTGGAACAGAACATTTCAAAACATCTGTGGAGTTGCTTCTTTTAAAATGGGATTCACAAGAAAGGCATGAATTTGTTTCAATTTGTACAATTTCAAGAGGGTTTGAAAGCTTTGTAAGCCTTGGAAATTATTTGGCAGCTCAAATTTCATCTGACATCTTGGGCAAACTGAACAAAAGCATTTTGTGTATTTAAATTTCTGTTGTTTGTTGGATAATTAATACAGCATTTAATTTTAATCCAGCATTTCCAGATCTAATTAATTTTCAGAGCTCTTTCTTCAATGATAACTTTAATGGGTTTATTATTTGTCATTAAAAGTATAGCATCAATCAGTGTCCATCGGACGGCCTCATTAATGACCCGTAATACCTGATTCTGTCTGTAAAGATAAGTTCCAGTTTTCTTAAAAGTTGATCACCTGGTTAAAAGCAGTAAATTAAATGCAGGATAAAAGTCTTTTGGGTATTGTTTAAAGCTGATCTATTACATCTCCACAGAGATCCGGCTAGTCGCTTTAAAACATTTAAAATAATGACTCTGCTTAGAAAGCGACTAGAGTTTGATTTAGTATGAGTCTGTTAGTTCAGTTGTAGTCAAAAGTCGACCCTCAAATAATTAAGCTTGCTAATATAGATAAGAGCAACATCTCTATACCTCAGGTCTGGATGATGGGCCAGCGAAAAAATTTCTTCTCCAAATTCAAAGTCATATTATTTTCAATGCGCCATTCTGATAGCATATCAGGAGACTGATAGCATATCAGGAGATTCCATTTTTCTCAATGATTTCACATTTTGCTTTGGCGCCTGTTGCGGGTTCTGGACTACACCCGAGTAGTCTTTTGCAAAGTCGTGCGGGTGTCCAGACTGCAGTCACCTGTCACCTGTCCCGATGAAAATATCATCCGCAATGAGCTGACAATTGACATTTTTAACGTCTTTTAAGGAAGAAACTAAGTCATTGATGTATGTGCAACTCCCAGCTGCACCCTCAGGCAGACGCGCTTGCAGCTTGAAACATTTAAAGAAACCATTACTGTTGTTCAGAGGTCCATATTGAGAGCAAAAAATCCATCAATTTAGGACAAGACACTTTATTACAGGAAAAAAGAATAAAAAGAGCACACAGCAAATTATATTCAACATCACACAGCATAGCACGTCATAACGTTCGCACGCTCGCAAGACGAATGCGTCGGGAGAAGAGACAACTGCGCCACAACAATTGAACAATTAATACGCATGCGCATAAGAAAAATGTTCGCACGCCTCTACCCAACACACCCCTCCTGCGAGCAACATTTTTTCAATACAAAAATGAAATACAAAATAACAATATACAATACATTAAGAAATTAAGGAAATTACTTTCAACGTATATATTAACTTTTCTTCACTGACACTTTTGGTAAGAAAAATCTGCAATCATATTATCAGTTTGTGAATATTCCAACTTAATGACACTATCCTTTATTAAATCCTTCATAAAATGGAAACGTAAGTTCATGTGTCTGGATTTCGTAGATTATCTGGCACAGTTGATCCACTGGATAGCAGCTTGACTGTCTGTATTCAAAGTCACTGCACCATTCAAAAATTGTTTACATTTTAATTCTGATAATAAATTTACAGTCCAAATAATATCCTTACAAATTTCAGAAATAGAAAATAATTCTGCTTCACAAGTAGAGAGACTAACACTTCTTTGCTTACGACATTTCCAAGAAATCAATGAATCACCTAGTAAAATAGTACCACCAGAAAATGACTTACCATTTTCTGCATTTCCCCAGCTAGCATCAGCATATGCATTTAAAACTCCAAAATCATTGCTATAGAAAAGTTTTTTATTTTTTGTACCTTTTAAATACCTTAATACCCTTTTAGCCAAAAGATAATGCCCTTTTTCTGGTGCACGATTAAATTGTGACAAATAAGTTGTTACAAATGATATATCAGGACGCGTTCTATTCGCTAAATATAAAAGTTCCCCAATTAATTCCTGATATAAAGTTGTATCAATCTTTTCATTTGTACATGAAAAACCTTTATCTGCCCCTTTAACGATTGGCGTTTTTACTGCTTTACAATTTTCTAGATTGTGTTTAGTCAATAAGGATTCAATATATTCTGTTTGAGACAAACATATACCATTTTCAAGTTTTTCTATTTGCATTCCCAAAAATTTTGAATTAATATTTTCATGTAACTCAAATACATTTTTAATTTTAGAAACAGTATTTTTAAGCATTTCTTCATTATTACAGAATACAGCTAAATCATCAACATACAAACATAGTATAAAAATGTTTTTGGTATCATTATAAATGAATATACAATTATCAGATGCTAATTGTACCAATCCAAGTTTTTCTAATTCGGTTTTTATTTTCATATACCAATTTCTACCCGATTGAGGCAACCCATAAATACTTTTCTTTAATTTGCATACTTTTCCTTGTCCAATCAGTTTTTCATAACCAGGTGGAGGAGTCATATATACATCCTCCTTCAAGTCACTGTACAAATATGCTGTTTTTACATCATAAAATTTAACAGTCAAATTTAATTTAGCTGAAAGTGCAAGCAATAATCTAAAACATTCAATGTTAACAACTGGTGAATATGATTCGGTGTAATCCTTATTTTTTATTTGATTAAAGCCAGCCGCTACTAATCGCGCTTTATATTTTACTTCCCCAGAGTCTCCTTCCTTCAAAGTATACACCCATTTACTTTTTACTAATTTTGTTTTTTCAGGCCTTTCTACTATTTCCCACACTTCGTGTTTATGTAATGAATCTAATTCATTTTCCATTGCCGATTTCCAGTCATACCAATTAGCACTATGTTTTGCGTCTGAAAAATCGTTCGGAACATTACTGATTATATTTGACGCCAGTTGTTTAGATTTGAGCCTCTCGGATCGTCTTAATGGTATTTCATCTCCATTTTGATTATTTTTTTCATAGCTGTCAGAAGTCTGGATTTCATTTCTCCTATCATCGCCGCCACTACAACGGCTCATGTCGGCGATTTCGAAATGCGATGAGTCAGCATATTCGTTTGCTTGAGTATTTTCCGTAATAACCAATTCGAGGTGCGGTTTTTCACATTTTGCTCTCTATCTACTTCGCTTTCCTTCCACGATATTCCTTTTAATTTTTCAATATCCCAAGTTTCTATGGTTTTATTTTTCCTCATATAATTACTACCTTTTAAAGATTCGTTAAATTTAACCGATCGTTCTTCAATTATTTTATTACTTGCTATATCATAAATACGATACCCTTTTCTTTCTCTAGCATATCCTAACATTATCCCTCTTTTTCCGGGTATATCAAATTTGTTTCGTATGATTTTCGGAATATGAAAGTATGCCACACACTTCTTTTAAGACACAGGAAGAGGCCGTGCAGCAAAGCTATAGATCTGAGTACCAGCGAAGCAAAGTGGAAAAAAAGGCTGCGCCGTAGTAGCAATGGTATTTATAAATTTGTTTTCTTTATTTAAATATGGATCCGCGGTTGGATACGAGCTGTCGCAATGCAAGGTGATTACTTAAGCAAGCACGAAATGGAAAGACGCAGTCAAAAAAAATTATTATAAGCAATTTAGACCAGAAAGGGGAGGTAGCCAAATAAAATGGGGAGTGGAAAGGACTATTGCCATATCAACGTATACAACTGAAGGAATGACTATGAGTGTTTATGTATGCATGCATGTGTATACATATATATATATATATATATACAACTGAAGAAATGTTTATGAGTGTGTATGTATGTATGTATGTATGCATGTGTGTGTATGTATACCTACACACAACTGAAGAATTGTTTATGTGTGAATATGTGCGTATGTATGTATGTGCATACATATATATACACTAAACGGTGTTTGTAAAATGTGGCTGAAGGCTTAATGTCCTTGAATATTGATCCTAGATCACTATTTCGAAAGACACGCTCTTGAAAATAAGATAAAGAATTTTATAAAAGGAGTTTCAGCACTGGGGTAGAAAAATAAAAATTTTACATTTTATATATGATTTATATAAAGTTCTATTAGTAAATTGTCTAATATATTTTGGCCCGGTGAAGTCGCTGAACCTTGGTGGTTCCGCTTGGATTGGATTCTGGGCGAAGGGGCTGGCTGCAGGGGGGTTTTCGTGGTTTTGCTCATGAATAATATGAATATGAGCCAGTTTCCCTTATCAATTCCTCCACGAAGGCATTCCTTGTCTTAAGCAGATAGCTTCATCATAATCTAATAAACTGAAACCAAACCAATGTATTTTGATAACTTGAAACTGAGACAAATAGAGATTGTGTTTATATTGGTTTTACATAAACTTACTGATTTCGCAGGCGTCACTTTGAATGATCCTTGTTAGTCAGTGACCGACAATATTCCACGTTGCGAATAAATATAAATTCATTGAAGCTGTGATAACTTAACTTTAGAAAGAAAAAGACTCGTAATTCACAAATAGTTTATAAAAGGTTGCTTCAAATAAATCGTTTTAGTAAAAAAAAAAAAGAACTACCAGACCTTCATCACAGAAATATTTGTTTGTATATGTATTGCAAATTTCTAAAGGAGTTTTGAAATTTTTTAAATATGATTACCAAAATATGCAGTAGAAAAAGTTTATAAATCTGATTTCTTTAGCACTATATTAATCATATATAAAATGTAAAATGATGCAGTAAAAATAAAATTATGTTTTTAAGTAAAAGAAGAGTTTTAAAACACAGTTTGAATGCCACTGATATAATATTCGGCCAATCGTTATTATTCGTTATTCGAGAATTCGTTAGTTGTTGAAGAATAGTTATTTTGTAGAAAAATCGAGGGGTGGACGAGATTAAAGGACAAACTGAAAAATTCGGGTCCAGAGATTTGGTTTAACATTTTCAAAGAAAGAATGAAGCATTTGTGAAGCCTTAATGTGAAAAGCTGCCATGTAATCAGAAAGACTTATGTTATATATTTTAAAATCTTCAGTTGCATGTTTTAATAACAGTTTTATTACTTCTTTTACCTTTCATATTTTGGTCATGTTATCAGCGCAGTTACATAGGACGAAATTACATTATATAAAAAATGCATATATTTGGGGACAATACAACTTATATATCGCAATGCAGTATATCAGTGCATTATAAAAGAAGTAATGTTCTAATACTTTTAATTTAGAGAAATATCAAACATTATTACACGTGATTACAAAGTAAATTCAAATTAAAATCTTGAACAAAGAGAATTCTATTCAAAGAATTGAAAACGTAAAAAAAATAATAAAATACTTCAGTGAAAAATTCAAATAAAAATTTTGCCTTTAAACAAAGATTACGTAACCCAAAGAATTGAAAACGTACCTGAAATTATAAAATTTTAGTGAAAAGACTTAAATAAAAACTCACAAGGGGTAATTAAAAACTTCGAGCACTTGCAATTGGAACATCACAGAAACTATGAAAAGAACGTTACAGTAGTGTTGTTTAGGTCTGCCATTTTAGCTTCATTGACGAAACTTTAATTAAATTTTAGAATCAATTATACTTTAAAATTATTAGACTCAGAAAATGGTAAAAGAGTTTTTATAAATTATTTTGTAGAAAGGAATAGAAAAATCCTAAAAGTTGAATTTTAGATTTTAATTTTTTTTAGTTATAGAAAGCTAGAAAAAGTAAAGAAACTATTATTAGAAAAGTAGGCCATGGGCTCACCATGAAGATTTTGAATATAGGAGGACCTTGTTATAATAACATAATAGTAATTAAGAGAAAAAAATATAATTTTTTTTAAAGCTACTTCTTCCTCCTTCTCTTTTGGAGCTTTCAGATAAAAAATTCATACTTTTAAAGCGGATTGTGGGGTATAGACTACTCCAGATTTTTTTAAAAGACTATTAATGAAATTTATAGGAATTTCATTTTTTTTTTTAAATTTGGATGAGAATTAGAATTTCTTCTTTTTGTGTGTGTGTTTCTATTTCAGCGCAAACTTTTCTAATTCTGCTAATTTGGTTAATAATAGCATTTGCAACAACTTTTTTAGAAAAGGTGGAGTTCCGGTTTATAAGTTTAATAGCAGAAAAATTAAATTCTTTTCTTCTATCAAAAAGTTTAATTTCTTTAAGATTATGAATACTTGGATCAAGATAAACTATTTCTGTTTGGTTTTTATTGGGCTTATTAAGCAGGGTAGATGTTGCTATTTTCTATAAGATTATAATTGTTGAATGTAATAATGTCATCAATATATTTACAAGTGCGTTCAAATTTACTAAAATTGGTGTCAGAAAATGTGAAATAACATATGCACACTTATATATATACACACATGTAAAATATAAAATAAAAAGAATAAATCTCTAATAAATGACTAAGTTAATAAGCAACAGCTCTTTAAATTTCTTCTTTAGATTTTTATATGTCCCTCTCCTAGCATCTGCAATGCATCAAAATTTTCTCGACTGCGTGATTTCTAATCAGTCCATATATATAACTTAATAATGCTGGTGGCGTAACTAATTGGGAACTTAAACTAAAACTGACGTATTTAATTCGGAATTTAAACCGGAACTTTCGGTGCATGAGCGTCCATACTGGACCACTGCCCACTTTAGTTTCTACCCCTCTTCTCACTTGCAAAACTTAACAGCGTCTGGTCGCTGCTTTGTTTCCTCTATTGTTCCAGAAATGTAATGAATCATAGATAAATCCTGCGGTGGTTCTTTGCTGCCGTAATGTCGTGATGTGAAAAACGTATCTTTCAAGAATGTTAAACAATAAATTATGTGTTTACTCACAGCACGATTGTCTGCAAATTATTCATGCTTCTACTACGCAGTAATCTCATCACCACCCGGTCAAAGATTCCTTCAATTGCACTAATTACGCTTATTTTTTACATATAAGTAAATAAATATATATTCTGATTCTTAACGTATCCCAATGAAAATTAATAAAGACGTTCTGTTTTAAGCCTGCCGAAGTTCTGAAATGTGGGGAAAATAATTTCATACTGTAAGCATTTGAGGTAATTTAATTTTAATTAATTATATAAAAACAGCCTTAAGCTTTTTTATCGTTTTTCTGTATCTCGTAAATCTCTTGGAAACAACTGCATATTTTGGGGTAGGAAACTAAAGAATATTCATAGCTGTAGAGGTAAAACAGTTTTATGTTTTATTACATATTGTTTTTGGAAATTTTAGGTTTTGCAGCAGGTAAATAACAAACCATTAGGGATTATTAGGTAATTTATCTTGGAGCAGAAGACATGAAAATTATGCGTTGTCGAGCCCCGGCAATGCCGTCGTCGGGACTTGAGCTGTGAACCTTCGATGCTAGCCCAAAACATGCTTTCCAATTACATCACGAAGCAAGCGGTAAGGAGGGACAAAAACTTTACATTCTTCGCCAAATAAAGGGCATTTCGGAAGGAGGAGTCTCAGTCACCAAATTGTGAGGTGACAAGTTATCATCCACCAACTTTTAGTTTTGGTGCCACTGCAGAGAACCTCAGTCATTTTATTTCGATGCAGGAGGCGGAAAAAAATGCCATGCTCGCTCTGGAACTCGAGCTTCGGGCCTTCCGATGCTAGCCAGACGTGCTTTCTAGTTACGCTACGAAGACACGTAATGAGGAGGAAGAGAAACCTTACAAACTAACTTATCTTGTCGATTACTTTTGCAACTTGTAAGTGTTAAAAGTAACAAGTACAAGTTTTAAAACTAGTTTTAAAACTTGTAAGTGTCCTCACATTTTTATCATTAATTAAGAAAAAATAACAAAAATAGCGATTACTCAAGACGTTACATGTAGAATTTAATGACACTGAACCGCAGTATACAACACACAGTAAGGTATAAAACTGCACGAAAAGAAATTACCTGACAACTATGGTGTTACAGAAATTAGCATATGTATATAATGAAAAAATCGCATCTGTCAGTTTGATATAGAAAAATTACCTTCAATAGGGAGTTTGATCTTCCCTAGAAACAACACAGCACATACACCGATGTGTGATGCTGTCAATTATGCGATCTATCAGTTCCATAGGAAGTGGGAGCCATTACTCTTGCAAAACACTTGCAAGCGTGGCAAAGGGTCTGAAGAGGAGGACTGAGAGCAGCTATACGTCTTCCTGATGCTTTCCAAACATGCTTGAAAGGATTCAGGTCTGGTGATCGAACTAGCCACTTCATGTGCTAAATTATTTGCTGCTAAAGATAATCATCCTCGATTCGCGGTCTAGCATTGTTGTCCTGTAGCAGAAAATAATCACCTATTGCACCGGCATAAGGGCATACATAAGCATCAAAGATGTCTTTCTACAGTTCTGAGCATTCATAGTTCCAAGTGGAGAGACATGAAGGTCCGTGCGTGCACCCAAAGAGATATCACCCCAAACACAGACACTGTCTCCGCTGTATGCATCTATTTCACGAATGTTTGATGGATGGTAACGCGTTCTATGCCCTTTCCAATCAAATAACGCCTACTATGGCTTTGAAGGCTAAACCTAGACTCATCCATGAAGAGAAAAACCCTCCACTGATCAGCCGCCTACTGGATATGTTGACCTGCCCACTTCAAACATTCCTTTCTGTGACGTGATGTGAGCAATACGAGAAAGGCTACTCGTCTCGGGTACAAACCTCCTTTGTGTCTACGCACAGTGAACATCGACAACAATCTTCTGCTGGCTGTAGCAAGAGAGGATCTAAGTTGAGTCGAAAATGCTGTTCTGTTCCTTTCTGCGTATAACAACAAATATCATCGGCGTTCGTCATAGCAGTTAGATGTTATTGGCTGACCACTTGGATGCCGAAAGTGTGGTTAGAAATTGTCTATGAACCACAGAAGGACTCACATTTAGCCATCTGGTTACTTCTGTCTGACTTTGTCCCGCCTTTAGTCTCCTAATAACTCTCCACTGCAGTTCTTCGGGCAAATGATGCTTGGAGGTTATTTCAACAAATTAGCTGTCCCAAATTTCTTAACTCAGTACCACAGTGAAATTTACAGGCTTTCCCTCAAACATGCAATTTTATGCTCCTTGTAGATGACGCATTCCGATTGCAGCACCACTGATTTGCATACTTCAGTTTTACTCAACGACTCTTATTTGACAGCATATTTACGGATTGACTTATTTTTGGACAATTTATCGCTATTTTTATGATTTTTCCTCAGTTTTTGGAAACCAGTATATTTTAATGCTAAAGCAGTACTCGGATTATTTTTAAGATTTTTAATAAATCGAAGATTTTGGTATCGCGAAAGAAATGGAAGTAGCCGAAGAAAAGAAACTCTTGTTAATTTATCAATGATATAGTTTTCAGTATCTTCGTAAAAGTATAATTT
Source organism: Stegodyphus mimosarum (assembly GCA_000611955.2). Taxonomy (NCBI): domain Eukaryota; kingdom Metazoa; phylum Arthropoda; class Arachnida; order Araneae; family Eresidae; genus Stegodyphus; species Stegodyphus mimosarum. The sequence goes on from KK115614.1 coordinate 84,458, forward strand.
TGCTGAAAACAGTTCAAAGAATTCTGTTACGCTCTTTCCTTACACTGAGAAATTTGGGGACAAGAATTTCTGCAAGATGACTGTAAGAACAAGAAAGAAAGAAGAAAGAACATTACAAGAAAGACATTAACAAGAAACGATTAACAAGAAATTATTAACAAGAAAGGAAAAAGATACTTTGACTGATAAATTTTAAAAGAAACGAATATTTTTCGTTGTGGCAATCTATTTAAATTTGAGGTAACACAGAAATTTTTTATATGTCCATTTAAATCCATTTGAGTATAGAATTTAGTATTCCAGAACACAGTTTATTGTTAAAAGTATGTTGCAGATAGCAGTAAATGTGTTATTGAAATGTCATGAATCTAATAAATACTGAAGGCTTATTCATAATATTGAATGTAACTGAACTATATTTAAAAACATTGAGTGAAAAATAAATGTAGAACAAGAAGAAAAAAAATTACAAAAATTATAAGAAACCATAACGGAGCTTAAATGTTGCCATAGAAAATTCACAAATAAAAGCTGGAACGTTTAAGCTTAATGAAGTTCAGTTTTCTTTAAAATGAAATCTCTACTTTAGTTCGTTGTACCGTTTCCAAAAATATTTTTCAAGATCTTCCACTAAAAGGATTAAAGCCATTTAGCACTGTACAGAGTATTTAAAAGGATTGCTCTATCCATAATATTTTGGAAGAATTTTCGATGAATCCTAATTCCAGTCTAAGAAATGAATAAGGTAGGTCTTCTGACTACCTTATTTTCTGCAGACTAATTTTAGTCACGTGATATGTGTTAGTAAAAATTTATACTTTAGGAAAGTTTATGAAAAATGTTATATTTGGCTTAGTAGAAAATATTCCAATGAGAAAAAAGTTTTTCACTGCCAGATTAACACTTCACGTGATATTTTTAGGTGCTTGAATGTAGTAAAAAATGTCACATTTATGAAAATAATAGAATTAACAAGGCAGACGATGAATCAACAGCAAATGCCTGGAATTAACAACTTATAAATATACGAATTAGTTCTTCATTAAAAGAATTGTTGTAATGTGCCAAATAATGCCTAGTAAAATTCTTCTGCGCAAAATTAAGAAATGAAGATTAAAATTAAATATTGAACATCTTCAAATTTATATTCAAAGAACATTCAATAGTTTCGAAGTATCAAGGAGACATCTAAATTTCTATGATAAAAAGTATGATTTTTTTGAATATTTATTAAAATCTGTTCATCTACTTTTAAATGATTTATTACGCACAAATCTTGTACAACGACTAGATACCGTTTTCGATCGCAGAGCTTTTGTTTCGAATTCGTCTCCGCCACACAGAAGGCGTTTTCACTGCGCTCTTCTATGGCAAAAGGTTAAAAGAAAATTTTAAATTTTTCCTTGAACAACGCAAAACATGAGCAGTGTTTTATTCTTCTTACTTGTGATCAGTTTAACATTTAGAGGCATAATTTAGAAAATGGCATCAAAAGTAACCATATGTTTGAAATCAACAATTCTATGCATAAGCAATGCGAAAGAAATATAAATTTTATTCGAGAAATTGTTAACATATGTTATTTGTAATCGTATATTAACCAAGAATAGAACTTATAACCACGAATATAACAAGTGTAAAGGATTGAAGCGTTTTCAAAGTATACTGTTACAAAAACTGGTCATGAGACAAAGTGTAATGGAAAAGATTTCATTCTTTCTAGTAAGTCGTGCACTCAAGAAGTTATGCAAATCTTGATTCGTCTCACGAGTTCTACAGAAGTAATTTATTATTTGAGCTCTGATTGATACTGGATCTCAAAAGTCTTATCGGAAGAAAGAAATAGTTATTGCTATTGGCTATGCATCGTAAGGCAAAGAAAAGGAACTCACAATCTATTCTAAGGTACTGAACCTAAAGAACAAACCAACGTTACTGAATGTTCCTGACAAGTTTTTGTGGATATATAAGTGTAATTTCGAAGTTTATGATCAAGATACCATGAATATACTGATATATCAAGAATAAGAAATGGCCTGTGGATAAAATAAGAAGGAATCAGGGAATTTTTTTGATTACTCAAATGGGTAAAAAGAAAAATTAATGGGGAGCAAATACGATTGTTGACAGGAGCAGATGAGACTGGAGGAATCTTTTTCTCCATTAAGTCTAGTACTAAATGTTTAGTAAAGATGAATTAAGCTGCGATTCGTAAAATACTAATCAGTCTTGTGTTTAACCGATAATTAAACGCTTAATTTTGCACACAGCCAACAAGATGATCAAGAAGAAGACTTCATTCACAGATTCGTTGTAATGAATCTGTGAATGAAGTCTTCTGCGACATTCAATTACTATTCACATTTAAAATTCATTACATTATTTCTATTCACAGTGTCTCTAAGCATACACCACGTAATATTTCTTAGAGCTAAGAATGGATCTGATCTCTCTTGCCAGCTGATACGAGCACGATCCCGTGTTGCCCTTTTGAATGCGTGGATCTCAAGACATAAACTAAGATCTGCATTTTGAGCAAGTGCCCACCTACTAAGTGGGCTACTCCCCACAAACCTACCTATTATTGGTTAGATTCTATAGATTCTATATATTGGATAAAAAGCTAACAATCCTGGGCTACCTTTGTAACGAACTGAGTTAAAGAAATTGGATCTTCAATCAATATAAATAAATGAAATCATGTTCAAAGACAGTTCAACCTTGCTGATGTTCCCTCAAGAGGATGCTCTCCTGATATATAATTAAAAGCCATGGTGAGAGCAGCGTTGTCAGAAAATTTTCAACTAAAGTAGCAAAAGTAGACTAAAAAAGTCGCAAAAATCGCAAATGACGTCAAAGATCACGTTATTTTTGTGACGTCATACACGCATGCTTACATGTCATGGACCTTATAAGAACCTTTCTTATAAGGTTCATGTTACATGACCTCTGACGTCATTACAAATTTACCGTCTATTCGTTCCGTAAGTTACAGACTGTATTCAATTCTTAGTTCTTTTTAATTACGTATTTTAGCTTTAACGAAAATCTTAAAACTACATTGCGCATTTTCAATTGTTTAAATATCCATTTCTTTTTTAATTAATTCTCATTTAATTTAGGTTTATATTTTAAAATTAATTTGCGGATACCTATTCTTAAGAGATTCTTCGCGTTTAGACTGTTAGCGCTTTTGCGCTAAATTTTTTGAGTTGGCAGTTAATTTTTTTTTTCTTAATTGGGAACCTTTTAATTGAGGAGTGCTTTTCGGTGATTTTCCCGTTCTATGCGGCGTATCTATTTCAGACTCTGATTACTTCAGAGAGCCTTGTTCTTTCATTGCTAAATTTATTTGTGTTGCTATATAGAAAAATGTTGTTGCTTTGATTTTTAAGTCCTTAACAGTATTGTAATCAGGAGTATGAATTTCATTTCTTTCTATATTTGGGTAGCCAGTATATGGCGCGCAAGCTGCAAGTTCTTTGGTTCGAACCATTATCACCATAGAACTGCGGGGGAGGGGACTGACTGAAAAACAAAACGCACGGGGGACGATGGAGGGTGGCGAGAGGGTTACAAAGCATTTTTTTCTTTCTTTCCACCTTTTCCACTTCCCTTAGCCCATTCTCGTTATACCGGCGTCAGGCTATGCAGCCTTGAAAAGGAAAGCCCACATGTACGCAAGATCTCCAGATGCCAGCTTCTGTTTAAGCCTAAATAAACATTTTTTTAATATAAATTATTTTTAACCGAAGCACTTTACGATATATTACAAAAAAATCTTTGAAGTTGCAAAAAGTAGCATAAGAAAATGATGGATGTCGCAAAATTTTCGCAAAATCGCAAACACTAAAATTTTAGTAGCACAAGTTTGTCAAAAGTCGCACTATCTGGCAACACTGGGTGAGGGAGTTCAAAATGGTTGTTAGAAGCTGAAGAAAAATGACTAATATGTGAAATAATTCTTTGCTACATTATTAAATCAGAGAAGAAGAAAACTGTTGTGACAAGTATTCAGGTGCATTTGGATTTCCTTCTTGCATCAAAATCGTAAGAGTTTCAGCTTGGATATACGGATTTTATTCGAATGCGAAAACCAAGGACTCACAAATTCAAGGTACACTCTCCGTGAAGGAAATAAAATGACTCGAAGAGGACGCCAAGTTAAACCCCAAAGAGACCAGATCTTAGATTTTTATACTTTGTTGTATTACTGAAGAGATCATAACACTAAGTGGAAATATGTCACAGCCATTTACGAAATAAATTTGTGGGGATTCATTTAATCTAACAGTTAGTTTATATTTTAAAGCAACTTTCTGTTAATTTTCATTTTTCAATCCTCGCTTACTTTCCAAAACATTTATAAGCTAGCGCGCGTGTATTCGAATGAGGTAGAAAAAAGTAGTATTTAAGGGAAGGTTTTGGAAAGGGATTTTAGTGCGTGTTGTGCCTGCTTGAAGACCACATTGCTATCTTGAATTTCTGGCAATCAGATTTCTGTGGCTCTGAGCGTTTCTAGCCATTAGGCTTATATACGCTTACTTTTACGAGTCACAGCCTTCTTGCTTGTTAAATTATCCTGTGAATCTTTAGGCTAAACTTACTACATTAAATCGTTACTTATTTAAAACGAGACTCTATAAAGTGATTTCAGAACTTTTTAAAAACGAACTGTCATCTGAACTGAACCGAACTGATTCAAACGATCGGAATGTAAAGAATCGGGATATAATTCTTCTCCATTCCATTTGTAACGTTTGTATATATTCATTTGTGTAATTAAAGTTTAGAAAGAAATTAAGAATGCCTTTTTATCTTCATCGAATAAGTCGTTTCTTGCTTAGAATCCCTGGCGTCGAAACCAAAAAACGCAAGTTACAGTAATTTATTTACTTTTCTTTTTCACTGAGTTAGGCATTTGTGTACGCGACAATGCACAGTGTCGTGTAACCTTATTACCTGCTTACAAATAGGTCATAAATATATTTTACGTAGCTTACTTAAGGAAATAATTTTGAAGAATACCCGTTCAAAGGGTTATTTGTAAAGAATCTTGAGGCGTCCTTAATGCTGATATATGAATAGAAATAGTTAAAATTATGATCAAATTCTAAACTCTTCATCGCTGGTAAGTGCGTTGTTTATTTTTAGCTGGGGAGGGTTTACAGGAGCTAAAATATAGGTAACGTTTAGACTTTCTCAAGTCTTAAACGTGGTTGAATTATAGACGCAAACAGGTTTAAGTTTCTAAGGAAATGCATGTGAAATCTGGAAACGATGGAAACAAAAATTTCAGGTGTACATGGTAGCGTCTAGTAGTAATACTAAATAGGCATAATGAAAGTAGCTATTCTATTTCATGTTACGGGCAAAGAAGCGTAAGAGAAGTTTAATACTTTTGATTTAAATGTAAAAATAAGAAGGTATTGAATATTTCGAAAATTCCAGTTTACCAAAACCAAATGAAAATGACAATAAAGACGTATTTTTCTCTGGAAAACAACAAGCTAGCATTAAAGTTAAATGAATCATTTGATGATTTCTGAACAGAGTTACAGAATTAAATAGCAGTTAAGGATCTACGTAGTTAAAATCTAGTTAAATTAGAATAATAAGCGTAACCTTAAATCTTATATGGACTATGCCTATTAATTTCACAGCCACAAAACAACTCCCATTTTGAAAAACTTTTAATTGCATTTACCTTATCTCTTGTGACACTTGCAACCTTAAATACGTAGGACAAACCAAAAATAGTCTTAATATTAGAATGAACAACCACAGAGTACATATTAAAAAATTCGCTTTCACTAATTTTGACTCGTCTAATACAGCAGAATTATAACATTTTCAAATACATGATTTCAGCAAAATTAGTATTCAAATTTTTGGACATTGTGCCCGAATACAAAGAAAGATTATTTCAAGAGTCACTCTACATGCTTCAATTCAAAACATTTTACCCATATGGACTAAATACATTCAACCAACACATTAAGTTAAATTCTATAATTCCAACTTATTGCCATTTTAAATTGTTCGGTAAAAAAACTTGACGAGGAACCAGAGTAGGTAATAAACAGAAAAATAAATTTTTGTCGACAATACATACAGTAAAGTTAAACGATAACATTAATAACTACTTTCTTACAGAAAATTTCACCCAAAATATCATTACTTGGTTGCATACTTGTAAGCACAAATTCTTAATGTTTCTTATTAAATTTATCAAACAGCATTTTACCGGACAGTAATATAATCAGAGACCTAGTAATAGATTTTTGCAATTTTAAATTCTCTACAAGTGCAATAAAATTTACTGCAAAATCAACTTCCTACATCCAAACTATGACAATATTCAGTTCAGCAAAATTTTCAGAAAATGTCAACAACAATTTCCGAGTACAAATCTCACCAGCTTTCAAGTATCAAAAGCCTCTTAGCAAATTGTTAATTAACCACCATGATCTAGATTCTGCAGCACAATGATACTGAAAAGAACTTCAATACAAAGACTACATAGACAAATTTCATAAACATATTGTTACTGGCAATTTAACAATAGTAAAAAACCAGCTTTTAAGAAATTTAATGGAAAAAGGCACCAAATTTAGACCAGTCTTGAAAATCGGTAAAAATCACTGTTTTAAAAGTTTCGAAAAAAATCTTAACGAGTTCATAGTTAAAACTAGTTACAAATTAAATATTCCAAATTCTGCCTTTATGGCATGGAAACATGAAGTTTTAGAAGAATTAAAACAAATAATTCGAAGCATTGAATTTAATAGCAATTTACCATGGAATTTTGTCAATCCTCTTTTACAAGATTTGAAACAAAAATTCATTATTACAAAAATTGACAAAGCCGGTAATAATTTCAGCATTATTTGAAAATTATTTATGTCTCACTAATTAATACTAAACTGAATAATGGCATTACTTACAAACTAACCAATTCACAAGAAATTGTCATTGCAAAGAAACTTAAAGCAATTCATAAAAAACTTCAGATTTCACAACCATCTAACTACAACAGATTAGCAAATCTATATATGCTCTTCCTAAATTCCATAAATCACCAGTCAAATTTAGATTTATTGCAAATGGTACAAATAATTATAAAAAGAATATAGATTACATATTTGCAATTTTACTTAAAAAAATCTGCATTTTAATTCATTAACAAGTTAACAAACAACATAACTATAGTTGGATTATTCATAATAATACTCCAGTTCTCAACATATTTAAAATTTTAGAAATTGAGAACATTAACTGCTATGACTTTGAGAACCTTTATACTCCTCTACCATTAGAAGAAATTTTTACTAGTTTAATGCAACTCCCACAACTTTTTCCTGATATGCTTGACAACCTTTCAATAGACAGATGGAAAACTTAACTGAATTGGGCATTATTTAATAACTACATTAAATTCAATAATAGGATCTTTCAGCAGATTAGAGGATTACCAATGGGAGCCAACAGTTCTACGCAAATATGTAACTTATTCCTTTTTGCTTATGAATATAAATTCCAACTTAGTTTGAATAAGAATGAATTAAAGTTATTTGAGTATACATTTAGATACATTGATGATATTATAACTTTCAATAATAATTCTGCTTTAGAACAATTCAAAATTTACCCAAATAGTTCAACACTTTAAATTAATACTAATCAAGATACTATTGAATACCTTGACCTACTTATAATTAAACACAGTAAAATTAAATTATATGATAAAAGGAGAAATTTCCATTTTAATACTATTAAACTAATTAATTGGAACTCTAATATCTCTAGAAAAGTAATAGGTAACACTTTTTATAGCCAACTAATCTGAATAGAAAACATTTGCACTGAAATAGAAGATTTAAAAGATGAAATAATAAAACTAGTTGATATTCAGGTTAATAACCAAGTCCCAACACAATTTATTAATTTATATATTAAAAAGGCAGGCATTAACTTTTCTTTGTAATTTATTGACTCTTTATAGTATGATAACATTACCTTAATTAGGGATTATCTTGTAAATATTTGTAAAAATGTATATTTAAAACTAGATTCTTTCCTTTTACTAATAAAGAGCCAACTCTTTTCAAAAGACTCGATTATAGCCCGAACTAGACCATTATCTAAATAATATATAAAACCCTATATAAAATTGTGGGGTATGTATTGTGCTTATGATCATGTGTGATGATAAATACGTTTTTGATAATTTAGTTCGTATCCACTAATAAAAGTGATATTCAGTTCGGCTGCATCTGTCTACGAGTTTTTCATTCAAGTGTCATCTAACTACTCAGTAAAGTTGTAGAGCTATTAGGCTATTTCGAAGCAGGAGACATGAAAAATGAGCAACGCCTTCGCCGGGAATCGAACCACGGACCTCTGAAATACCGGCTCAGTGTGCTGACCATTACACCACGAAGGCACGCTAAGACTGTGGGAGATATACCTTATATACTCCCCTTTTTAAAGGGCGACTAGGGTTTTTAGGGTACCTAGTCACCAAATCCTGGGTGTGGAGAGTCATCATCCACAACCCTTTTAGTCCGGGCGCCACTTGTAGAGACATTAGGTTTTTTAGAAGCCGGAGAGATGAAAAATATGCAATGCCTTCGCCGGGAATCGAACCACGGACCTCTCGGTTACGCGTCGAGCATGCAGACCACTACACCACGAAGGCATGCGAAGAAGGCAGGAGAAATACCTTATATACTCCCCCTGTTCGTATCCACTAATAAAAGTGATATTCAGTTCGGCTGCATCTGTCTACGAGTTTTTCATTCAAGTGTCATCTAACTACTCAGTAAAGTTGTAGAGCTATTAGGCTATTTCGTAGCAGGAGACATGAAAAATGAGCAAAGCCTTCGCCGGGAATCGAACCACGAACCTCTGAAATACCGGCTCAGTGTGCTGACCATTACACCACGAAGGCACGCTAAGACTGTGGGAGATATACCTTATAATGTCTCCACAGGATATAACGCCAATCAAAGAGAACCATCGCCAGTCTGTTGCAGCTTACTACCAGTTATCTTATTTTATAGATATATAATAAGATGTATATAGATTTTTATATTATAATATAGATATGTAATAAGATGATATATATATATATATATGCTATATA
>KK115614.1:93707-114026 GCA_000611955.2 Stegodyphus mimosarum
AGAACTCACCGAGCCGGGTAAGAAGATGTATATATATATATATATATATCATTATTTTAGGAAAAAGATAAAAAAGTGCATGACTTGAGATTAAAGAAAGAACCAGAGGAAAAAATATTAAATTAAATTTAAATAAACGTAAAATTGGGCTCAATGAAGTCAACTATATAGGACATATATTTTCTAAAGACAGCTTGAAACCAGACGATGAAGACTACATTAACGCTATTCTAGATATAAAAGCATAAAATAATATGAAAGAATTAGAAACTTTCTTAGGAACGATAACATATTGTTGCGAAAAATTCGGCGGTTGCGCCTGTATGTAAGCTTTCCGGCATAGCACTAGGGTTGCCATAAAATAGTGTATGGTAGGGTTGCCAGATTGGCGACTTTATCGCCCATTTGGCGACCAAATTGGCGATATCCCATGGTCCAATCGGGAAGCTTCTAGAATAACTTCCTGTCGAGATATTTCTCGAAACGTGTGGAACTTAAAGAAAAGCTATATAAACCCTTGCGTTTCTGAGAGCAGGCAGATTGCGAGTTGTGAAGTGTTGCGAGCAGTGTGATTAGTTGTGAGAATAGCTGCTACGCGAGAGTTTAACTAAGCTACGCGAGAGTTTTATGAACGGAAAGCGATCGAGATAGTGCTTTGCCGTGAAGCTACCTTTACAGTATAGCTTGACAGTGTGTTGGTGATTGTTCCACGGTGTTTATTATAAGTCTAGTGTTGCCGTGAAGCTACCCTTTACAGTTACAGCCTGAAGCTGTGTGGCTGATTGTTTCAGCGTATTTATTGTAGATTTTCGACGCTTTTAAAGGTGATTTTGGAACTGTGCTGTAAATAGTGATTCTTGTAAATAAATTGTGCTTTTTATTGTTCTGCATCGTGTTTTCATCGGATACTCTCAAATCCACGAACCCGTATAACGCTACAATATGTTTCTAGATTCATACCTAATGTATCAGAATTGACATAATATTTAAGAAATAAAAAAAATATTGTTTGAAACTGGAATGCAGTTTATGAAAACGTTTTTAGCAGCTAAAAGATATGTTAATAAATTTATAAGGTATTTTTCTCGCCTTCTTGGCATGCCTTCGTGGTGTAGTGGTCAGCACGCTCGGCGCATAATCGAGAGGTCCGCGGTTTGAGTCCCGGCGAGGACATTGCTCATTTTTCATCTGTCCTGTTTCGGAATAATCTAATGTGTCTGCAGTGGCGCCCGAACTAAAAGGTGGTGAATGATCATTCTTCACCACCAAGATTTGGCGATTGGGTCCCCTAATCCCACCTTCAAAAGGGGGAGTATATAAGCTATTTCTCCCGACGTCTCGGCACGCTTTCGTGGTGTAGTGGTCAGCACACCTAGAGGTTTTCGAAATTTCGAAAACGTATGTTAAGTGGAAATATTATACTCATTTAGGAGTAGAAAAATAAAAAAAAAAAAAAAAGCAAGAGAAATGGTAGATTGGTCAGGAATGTCGTAACTCTCCTACTACAGCTGAAATTAACTTACGATCAGAAGTGAAGTTCGTATAAACCAAAGCTGTATGTAAGTAAAGCGTCGGTGACTTCAAGAGAAATTGCGCTTCGTAACGACCGCAGCGCTCATAGCGGTGGCGATGTGGAAACACAATCAGTAAAACTGCGCATGCTCCTTTTCTTTTCAGTCATTGGTTCTTTTGATTTGGTTGTTTGTTTGATTCTACCCAAATCTTGTTAACTTCTAACGTGCTTTGGTTGTGTTATTTATAACTTATTAATTTTGTACTTTTTAATTACAAAAGGCTCTTTTCAGAACCATTTTTTTTATGGAATACATTTCTACACGTTTCCTTGAGACGATGCGTACTTAAGGAAGTAATAAAGAACAGTTTTAGGATATGTATTGTTGAAATTAAAGGTAAAAAAATCTGATAATTAAAAGAATTATTCCCTATATTTTATAATAACGCAGGTACAAGTTTTAAATAATATTTTAAAAAATCTTTTTTTTTTATTCCCTCTCAGAAATATTCAGAGAAAGTTATGTACTATTTAATGTATTTCACTATTAAAATAAAAAGAGCGCTAATTTGAAATGGACCGAATTGAGCATTAATTACAAATTGACTTAGATTTTTTTCATTTAAAAGATGCCTCAGAAGCTAAAAAAATCATGTCATATTTGAGAAAGTATTTTAGGTAGAAGCTCTGTAAGTGGAGAAGAAATAATGCATAATTTTAATGTTAATAACAATAAACTTTGCTTAAAAATGTATTCTTTTCGTATACTTAGGACTCTGAAATACTGTACGAATAAAAAATATATACATTTATATATATAATTACGACGCAATTGCAAAATATTTACATGAAATCGTGTCAAAACTCATTGCGGCCTCTCCATCTTACTTCCGACCTCCATGACGTCACTGCAGGGGAAAGGGGGAGGGGAAGAGATTTAGTTTACATCGCCACCTCTGCAGTGGATTGGCGCTGCAATTTGGCGTCATGTTATAGTATGGAAGTGCCGACGCTTTACTTACATACAGCTTTGGTATAAACTAACCAACAGAAAGAAAAAAAGCAGTATTTACTGAAAGGACTATACTAAATAGCTATTACGACAAGAATGGTACAAACCATATAAACTATATGGGGTTTCACTTATTTAATTCAATTTTCAATTCCTTGACTCCCCCCCACAACACTAATGAGCGAATAATCGCTTAAGCGTGTGAATAGAGACATTAGACTTACGAAGGGATAACTACCCTTTATTTCTCAGAATAAATATGATACAATCAGTTCCTAACTCAGAACGTACAGCAAAGCCTCCACTTGGGCTCGAACTTAAATGAATATAAAATTAAACTTAACTAAGTTTAACTAAAGCTAACTGAAGGATATAGCCGAAGCTATCAAGATTCTAAGTAGTTTGCCCCTGAATCTTAATTAATTCGACTAAGCCAAATATGGGCCTAAAGTATGGCCGAACGTAGCAATAGCTTAGAGAGACGTAGCCAAAAGGCAAACGCGCGCTAGTCACGAACTCAGGCTCTATCTTGATGTCGGTGAAACATCGACTTAAATACTACTGTTTATTGCATTAACTGCGTTTCTGAACTTACATTCTGGTAGGAAATTGTAAGCTGAAACTAGAAAGATAGGAAAGATGCATAACTTAAAGTAACTGTTAATAAAATTGGGACAAACCTTACAAGCATAATGTTGAAGGTCTGAAGGTAGGAGATCAGGAGTACATAAATACAAAAGAGAAATAGTTCACAGAAAATAGAAGAATTATAGAAGCAGAAGGAGCATGTTCAGACAGGATTATAAAAAAAAGGGGAAAGAATTGTGGAGAGGAACAGAAGAGACATTTTTAAAAGAAATAATCGAAAAGATTTCATGGTAAAAATTATTATACTGAAATCATTAAAGGTGAAGGTGTGAATGAGGCTGAATCGGAGATTAATAGGAATACACTGAATTTAGAAGTACCTCTAAATTATCCTTGGATATTCCCACTTTTTTCATTTGCTATATTATTGCATTTAATTTTCATGATATACGAGTGTTTAGTTTCATTTAATTTATTTCATTATTTAACTACGTGTAATTAACTTACAGTTAATTTAATCTTATTTATTAATATGGTTTCTCTGCTTTGTTTAAGCTAATATTACTTATTTATATGATTTTAATGCTTTATTTAATTTAATATTATTTATTTATATGTTTTTAATGCTTTATTTAATTGTTCCACTGACTATTTATTGTTTCATTTAGTATTATTATCAATATTTCTTCCCCTCTCTCTCAAAAGCTCTTGAGAGCCGTTTAAGCGGTCCGTTTTAAGTTCCTTTTAGTAATTTTAAAAATTATGTCTTATGTAACCTTGCTTCTGCAATTATTCTGTGTCATCACTTAACCTTGACAGTTTACAACTATAAAACTTTCGTAATCGTGAGAAGCAGAACTGTCTGTCATGCCTTATCACATCCCTTTCCAAATAATGGGAACCGAAATAATGACATCCCTTTCAAACTTGAAGCATTCCCCCCACCTTAAAAAATCCTTTCCACCCGATAGCGACAAGCAATTGGATTGCTTACTAAAATGTAATGAAAACTGAGCTCGGTACTTTCACCGTATCTTCTTCGGCATCAGAAGAAAGGACTTCAGAGAGAGAAGAGTGGAGAAGATAAACATTAGAGGAATGGAAGGTTAAAAAAAAAAGAGAGAGAGAAAGAAAAAAGAAAAAGAAAAGAACATAATAACATTAATAAACTGCGGATAGCGCACGACTTTCCCTCTTACGTAATTTGGTCACGAGAGTTCGTAAATCAGTCACTGGCATGTATCACGTGAATCAGGGTGACCTTGAAGAATGGATGGCCTTCAGGCGATGGCTGCCCATCTTGATAGAATTCTCATTAAGAGTCAAGACGTATTTTCAATAAATTGTGGGCCCCTTACTTTTGCAATAAGGGCTCTTCGTGATGACCCATTTAAAACGGTGCACGCACTGCCCATCAAAATGCTGTAAATTTATTTTTAATGGTATGCAAGTATGTATTACGAGAACGCGATTCTTGATTATTAAAGTTTCTTTCGTAGCTTTTGAATGAAAGTGGAAAATAAGTTTCTGCTCTAATTAAGCGTTTTACCTGCTTGTTTCAAGAGTCATTTGTGAAAAAGAGTATTGCTTCCCCCCCCCCTTTTGAAAGTTTACCCAACAGAGTTTTGCATGATAAGCATAGGTCTCTGCACAATTTCCGAACCTAGCATAACAATAATCTTTCGATGAATTATAACCATTCATGCATTATAAAACTACTTATATAAAATTTGAAAACGCAACTCATGAACACCGAGAAGGGGAAAGTTTATTTAAATTTTACTGTATATTAAGTTTTCATTAAATAAAAATAACATATGTCCTATTTAGTCAGTATTCGCATGACCAACTTCTACACATAATTGATTAACTTTTTGTCTTAAAATGTGTGCTCATCTACCTACTAAAAGTTGACATTTTTCTGTTCTTATAAGCGACAGTGGGGAAGAGTGTTAAAACCAACATGATATTTTATTAATAATATTATTAATGAGTGATGCAGCTAGACAGCGGTCCGCCGTGGGAGCCACACGTTTCACGTGAAACATTATTTTACAAGGTGTAGTTATGTGGATCGTCGGGACACATAAATGACAATGAGTTTCTAAATTTCTATACGGAATTAAATAGAGAAAAGAAAATAATTTTTACTCTTGATGAAGTATTCAAAGAAATCACGACAGATTTCCCAGCTGCATACTGTTGTTATACTATTTTTATTCCGACAAAACTTTCGAATGAAAATTGCGAATATCAACTAAATTACGATCACAGTGACATTAATAAGGCAGAATTCCTCGTTAAGAGAGAAGTGTTTTAGACTTTTATTTCCCTCTTTGCCAGGGAAAAAGACATAGGAACGTAAAAAGGCAGTCCTTTTGAATTTTGCAGTTTGTTCTAAAATACAATCTCCAGAACAAAATTCCAAATGTTGTAATACTCCAGTGAACTTTCCTCACATTTGCTGTTAAGCGCTGCTAGGTCGGAGAAGTGTTTTCTAAATAAAAATCATTTAAGGAGTATTTAACTACTATAAACGTTTATTTTGCATTTAAAGAAAATTCTTGTCTACATTACAGCAGCTGGAACAATCAAGTAGACAGCTATGATGTCATCGATGGTTTTGCGGGCAAAAAAAAGCAAAATACTGTAAAATGTTCTCAAAATCTGTCTTCAAAAATATACATGGAGTTTAAATTTGTTTTACTGCATGGCATTTTGAAATTCCTCTTCTTCTTCTTTTTTTTTTTTTTTTTTTTTTTTTTTTTTTTTTGTGTGTGTGTGTTATTTGTGTGCATTTCAAGAGGGACGGCAAATTCAGGGGCCCCCAGGAGACAAAATTAGGGATAGCCCGGGCGACGAAAGCTCTAGCTACGCTATTGTTATTAATTGAGAAATAGTCGCAGGAAAATACAGATTTAGTTCAATTTTATTGTCTCGTCATAATAGGAATCTGAATCTGCGTGTCTCCCACCTAATTGCGTACCCAGACAAAGATGAATCCCTTGTAGAGACATTAGGTTTAACGAAGCAGAAGAGGTGAAAAATATGCAACGCCTTCGCCGGGAATCGAACCACGGACCTCTGAAATACCGGCTCAGTGTGCTGACCACTACACCACGAAGGCACGCTAAGAACGTGGGAGATATACCTTATATACTCCCCTTTTTAAAGGGCGACTAGGGTTTTAGGGGACCTAGTCGCCAAATCCTGGGTGTGGAGAGTCATCATCCACAACCCTTTTTTAGTTCGGGCGCCACTGTAGAGACATTAGGTTTAACGAAGCAGAAGAGGTGAAAAATATGCAACGCCTTCGCCGGGAATCGAACCACGGACCTCTGAAATACCGGCTCAGTGTGCTGACCACTACACCACGAAGGCATGCTAAGAACGTGGGAGATATACCTTATACCCTAATGAATCTTCAGCATAGAAGTAGGGAATGATGAGTAAGCTTCGTGAACTTTAAATCCAAAACAAGAATAGATACATTTGATACATTTAATCTTCCTCAAGTTTTCTGGCTTGTGAAGTTAGATCAGTTTATAAAGCTATAATTTCCTTTTCTAAGGCAATATTTTTTCAATTCTAAATGTGTCAGAATTAATGTTTTACATTTAAATTTCTTTTAAAAGTAAAACACAAATATTACATAATAACTTTAACTTTTCAAAATCATGAAATGTGATTTCAATCACTTTTTTAATTCCTGCAACGTATTTTTCAATGCTATAATTACAATACTGATGTTTCTGTAGGGGAACGGGCGTATTTAAAAAACTGTCCAATTGCTTCATTGAACATTTCCGTTTCAGCATAATGAATTTTGTTTTGTATGCACTAACGTTACTGATCATATCAATTATTGTCGTATTTTTTCCTTTCTATTCGAAATTTAAATCACTTGATTCAGATGTGAAATCTGTAAGAAAGGCTAAATCGCTGAGCCAAGTTATTTCATCATTTAAATTTGCATATTCTTGAGTTTGTCCATCAAGAAATTTTTTTATCTCAGTTAAAAAATCACGAAATCATTACGGAAATTTACTTATACTTAGCACCTTACATCAGTATCTAATAATAATTCTGGCTATCCTTCATCAAGCTATACTTGAAAGCGAGGCTGTCTGAGAGAACTTCTCCAAATCGAATTAATGATTTTTAATGCTATGCCTATTATTTCGCTTGTTTTTTAATCTTTTGCAGGCTAACATTTATTGGTGAATAATGCAGTTGTAGGGTTACTCACTTTTATTCTTTTATTCTGTTAATTTAAGTGTCGAGAACCTAGTGAACTGCTAAGCGAATAATCGCTTAAGAACAGAAACGTAAACTCGAGAAGGGAAAAATAAATGCTACGAGTTAAACAGATTTTAAACTTATTTAGTTAAATATTAAAGGTCATTATTCAATTATTCTTTTTATAAAGCCGAACTGGTAGTTTGTCATAAAAATATAGTCTAAAAAAGATTAGAAAGGGGATGATGAGTAACAGTCTTAAGTTACCTATATTAAGATTGTTTAATTAATTATAAAATAATTTTCCTTCATTTTGTTATCTGATGATCTTGTCTAGACTATATTTTTCATGAAAAACTCCAGTGTAACTTTATAAAAGAGATTACCTATATTAAAATTGTTTTATTAATTATCAAATTATAAAATAATTTTCCTTCCCGTTGCTATCTGATGTTTTCGTCTAAACTATATTTTTCATGAAAAACTTCAGTGTAACTTTGTAAAAGAGATTAATACTTGCCGGAAGAGTTAAATATCACAAAATTACCCGATATGTACAAAACGAACAATTTAGTGTCGTATTATAAATTCAGATGTATTTTTAATTAAGTTAACGTCGGATTTAGTTTCCCAAGAAAGGCCACTTGTAGCCTTTGTGATACATTAAAAACATATATTTAATACGCTTACCAAAAATTGGAAAAAACTTGTTAAAGAACGAGAATAAGCAAAACTGATCCAAGACCTTAAAAAATAAAATGGCGGAAAAAGAACGTCATTTGAGGAAGAACCAATCATGACAACGAAAATTTTCGTCATACGATTAACAGAAGAAACTGGAGAGAAAGAATTTTAACAAATTTCATTAAATGAAAGTTGAAATTTTATTATGAATTTTTTATATGATCTTATAACGATATTTCTTATCACTGAAGTTACACAAACTAAAAATCTGATTTTGCCACCTAACCGGCTCAAATTTTCAAATCTCATATTTTCTAATAAAAAGCATAACAATGTATTAAAAAAGGACTCTCAGAATGTAGACACGCATTAAATGAATATAAACCATTTAAAAGGTGTCTAAATTAGCAACTGTTTGATGATTTTCAGATTTTCAATGAACACGATGATTTAGAAAACGACGAAGACAATATTATAGAAATATTTAAGTACTTAAAAAACAAAAATTAGATTTTTTTAAAATACTTTAAAGTGCATAAATAATTGAAAGAGGACAAATCAGATTTCTAATAACGGATGAATGATAAAAAGCAACAACCCTGTGGCAATCTTTTCCAGAATCCGGAATCTTTTAAAAGAAGAAATAAATTTTTATTGAAAAGGAGAATTAAGTATGTATTTTTGTAGGGATTTATATTTATTTGAAATAACCAAATTAATTTAATTTGAAGTTCCTTTCCTATAAGCCTTCATTCCTCTAATTGTCAATGCCAGAATATTTAAATTTGGCAGCGAGCGTGAAGTGATGCAAATTCTACCAGTGAGAGAAAAGGTTTAAGTACCAAGTTCCTAGAAGGGAAAGTTAGAGAGTGTGGGCAAACTCTGTGCGTGTTGTAGTGTGAGCTTCCGCTTAGCATTTATTGCTGGTTAAACGTGGTGTAACAGCTGTTACTTTCCTGCCACTAAATTATCAACACTATGTTAGGAAACAGGATAGTCTGAGTCCTGTAGTGTAATTTTACTACTTGTTAATATCTTCAGATTTTGAATTTAGTTCTTACTCTTTCATTTACCGTCCAAGCATAGTTTGTTAGCTTCGAGTTAACGCCTTGTAAATTTCTAAAGAGTGTAACAAAGGGTACTTTTAACCTTTCTTCTGTGCAGTCACTACTCTTCCACTTTTCACACAGCAGATAAGCACGCTTTATATGTATGGGCTACTGGAGAAGCACAGCATACTATAGCACTGAGGCAAGTGCAGCTATTTTTCCTGCACTTGGCATTCAGAATCATCCGAAGGTACGGTTTATTAAGCGTTGTATTAGAGCGTGCTGAAGCGCTTTTGGTTTTTTAACTAATTAACTGGCCATACGATTTTGCAGACGGTTAATGTTTAAATTTATATATTGTTTAAGATTTTGTTTTATGGAAATATAAAAGAAGTATTTCATCAATATAAAGGGAAATATTTTAGTGTGGTAAAGTAATTTCGGTGATGTATTATATTTATAGAAATAATTTGCTGAAAAACAATTTTGTATTGTTAGACAAAAAAGTAACGAATTTTAACAGAGCAGTCCAAATTTTACCATTAATTGTGTCTTACAGACAGTATATAAGTTATATCTCTAACACCATATCCCTGGTTTTGTTTTTAAAAATTGTCAAGATGTTTTTCGCAGAATATATGATTTCCAAATGTTAAAAACAATTAATAAATATAATTTAATCCACTGACCGAACAAGAAACAGTTCGTTCTATTGTGCCAGCGTGCAGTGAAATCCTCTGCACGTGGAATAGACGCTCGGTTTGTCGGCACCAATGAGCATCCTGATGACTCATCCTGATGTCATCAGGCTGATGATGAGGCACCGCAGCGGCAGGCGCCGTGTGGTGCTACGTTTGCTGAAAATATAAATTTTTCGTGGAAGCCCGAAGCGTTGCTTTTTCGCCGCTGATATGACACCATACAACACAAGACATGATTTTTGCTTCAGTGCTAGTAGAATTCTCATAAGTTTAGCTGTTTTTATAGTTATACCTCGACTACTCGTAGGTAAATATTTTATTTATTGTATTCTTTAAATTTATATTCGTAATATATAACCCATTTCAGAATGGAGAACTCAGATGTCTCAATAATTAAAGATTTATTGGAAAATCCATTTTCGAGAAGAGACGTTACTACAAAAAACAAAATAGTTAAATTAAGTAGACCGATGCCGGATAATGTTCTATCGCAAAACGTTAAGATTAAAGGACAACAGTGTGTACGACATTTTCAAAAATCTATGTATGAAAAATTTAAATGGTTAACCGGTTGTAGTGAATTCAATAAGTTGTACTGTTGGCCATGTTTACTTTTTGTTGTAATTGAAAAGGATAAGAATATTTGGACAAAACACGGATACAGTGATTTAAATCATCTCTACGAAGTTGCTAAGAAACATGAAAAAACACAATCTTACATAAATGTCGTAATACTATTAAAAACATTTGGTACCGCCAGGATAGATTTAATGTTAGATCAACAAAAGGCTTCATCGATTTTTCAACACAATGAAAAAGTAACAAGAAATAGAAATATTCTCAAGAGATTAATAGATGTAGTTTGTTACTTAGCAAAACAAGAAGATGCATTTCGTGGACACAATGAGAATATAAATTCCCTTAATCGAGGAAATTATATAGAATTAATAACTTTAAATATGATGACCTTTTAGCAACCCATCTATGAACTGCAACTGTATTTTCTGGAACTTCTAATACTAGAATACAAAATGATATTATTGCATTGATAAAAAATATTGTAATTTCAGAAATTAGAAATGAGGTAAAAGAAACGCCATTCGTTGCTATTAAGCTGGATGAAACATCTGACATATCTCACAAATCGCTATTATCGGTTGTGCTACGATATGTTAATAATTGTAGTGCACCATTGGAAGGATTTTTGTTTCTTTAAAGATGTTAGTGGTGATCGTTCAGCGGAAGCTTTGTGTAATGTTGTGCAAAAAACAATTTTGAGTTGGGGGTGTGAGTATAAACTGATTGCTCAAACGTACGATGGGGCGGCAGTCATGGCAGGAGCGTTGAATGGGACGCAGAAAAAAGTAAAAGACATTTTCCCAGAAGCTATGTTTGTGCATTGTTGCGCACATGTATTTAATTTAGTTCTGTCGCAATCTGTATTATTTATAAAAGATTGTAAATTATTTTTTGCAACAATTTCTGGCATAGCCTCATTTTTTTCGGTATCTACAAAAAGAAATCATGTTTTAAATGAAATTATTAAAAGCAAATTTCCAAAATTAGTTACAACACGTTGGAATTATGCATCTCATTTGGTAAATACCATAAAAAGAGAAAGGCAAGGCCTATCTGATTTATTTGAAAATATTATTGATGTTCCAGAAGGCTGGAATAACGATACAATTAATATTGCAAAGAGTTAGCACATGTTTTTTGAAGAATTTAACGGTAATTTTTCTCCTAAATATTTTTGCCAAAGCGTTTAGTTATGCTGATGTTCTATTTGATATTTTACACAAAACTAACTTAAATATAGCATATTCTAGTCAAAACGTAGAGAAAGTAAAAGATGCAATTCAAAATATGCGAACTTCTGTTGCATTTGATGAAGTTTATGAAGAAAATATTTCTGTAGTGGGTCTCCCAAAATTTAAAAAAACGTCGTTTAAATTTACAAAACTCAAGTGTAGACCAAGACCAACATTTTAAAAATTTATATTATGAAATAATGGACACTATTTATTGTCAGTTAGGTGTGCTTTTTAAAAAATTAAATTCGCTCAAATTTTTTGAGCTATTGAATTTCAGTTTTTTTAAGAAATATCAAAGTAAGTTTCCGGATGAATGCCTTAATTCGTTAAAGAACGCTTATGCAAAACATTTCGATTTTGTAAAGCTAACCAATGAATTATGCGTTCTGTACCGTAGTGAGTCATACCACGAAATGAATTTATCGAAACTTATTCAGCATATAATGCTGAATCATTTGACAGATGTCCTAAGCGAAGTAACTGAATTGGCACATTTAATTTGTACAATTCCATTTTCAACTGCTTCGGTAGAAAGATCATCTTTAGCATTGAAATGAGTAAAAAATTATGCACACAATATAATGAAACAGGATAGATTAAACAATTTATCTCTAATAACAATAGAAAAAGAAATGTTACACTTATTACAGTCAAAACCAGAGTTTTCTGATCATGTAATTGATGATTTTGTTAGTAATACGGATAGACGTATGGATTTTGTGTACAAATGAATAATGAAAAGTTAAAGAAGTGTTTAATGTACATTTTTATGGTTTTATTATTATTGTTGTTGTTGTTGTTCTCTGCACACCCTATGAATGCACACCCTATGAACACCCTGCATGAAAACCTACCGCACGCCACTGCTCAGTAGTAGCACGCCACTGCTCAGTAGTATTCAAACTCATTTCGAATAATTTACGAGTTCCTTTAACTAATTTAGGGAGAATTAAATTTATCATCATAAAACCCGAAATTGTGTGTCTTTCAATGTTCCAATGCTTAAGAGCTTTAATATTTCGAGAAATATTATCCAGTAACATTCTGAGCTCGACCACTGACTCGTTTTTTCCATGTTTATACACTCACGTTTGTGAAAATTGCAACACCAAGAAGGAATCGTCATAATTGAATGCAATTTAATACACAGTTGAGTGGTAGTGGTACAAATAACTGATTAAATGTTCAAAGCAAACAAACAAGAACAAGAGATCAGAATCAGTATTTTGTGTGGCCACCACGCGCCGCAATAAGTGCTGCTACACGACGTGGCATGGAGTCAAACAAAGTTTGAATGTCTGACTGAGGAAGAGCATTCCATATCGTTTGTACGCGTACCCAAAGTTCGTCTGCAGACGCAACAGGACGAGGATCACGAGCAAGACGCCGCCCAATGACATCCCACACATGTTCAATTGGCGACATATCCGGGGAACACGCAGGCCAAGGAAGAAGCTGTACCTGCTGCGCTGCAAAGAAGGATTTAACAATCCGAGCAGTATGAGGGCGGGCATTGTCCTGTTGAAATACAGCGCCTGGCAAGCTTTGAAGGAAGGGAACAGCTTCGGGCTGTAGAACTTCACGGATATACCGGTTGCTGTTCAGATTGCCCACAATTCGTAGCAATTGAGATCGTCTATGATATGCTATGGCGCCCCAGACCATAACTCCGGGTGTTCGTCCACTGTGGCGTTCGATAATGCACTCCGGAAGGTGGCGTTCACCGGCATAGCGTCTGACACGAATGCGGCCATCATGGTACCACAAATTAAAGCGGGATTCGTCAGAAAACACGACATGCTGCCAATCAGCACGCCAGTCTCTATGCTGATTGGCCCATTGTAGCCGCAGGCGGCGATGGTCGTGCGTTAGGGGGATCCTGTATAAAGGAGTCCGTGCGCGCAGTCCACACTGCAGCAGACGTCTACGAATTGATGAAGCACACAATGAAACACCTGTAGCTATTGACCACAGTGCTGCCAATTGTCTAGAGGAAGCTGTACGGTCCGTCCGCGCCATGCGGACCAGGTGTCTATCATCGCGAGCTGACGTCACATTTCGGGGTCCACTCCCGGATTTCCGAGTTGTCCGACACTCGTCCGTCCACTGCTTCCAAACGCGCATCACTGTGCTGCTGTTACGCTGCACACGAGAGGCTACTGCACGATACGACAATCCAGCTTCACGAAGGCCGATGATTCTCCCTCGTTCAAACTCTGTAAGTTGTTCAAATCTCGCTCTCTTTCGTCGACGAGGCATAAGTACAGATTGAGTTAACGTTTACCACTAGCAGATAACCACCGATAACCATACACGCCTCGCTACAGCCGTCTACTTATTCGGATCCATCAGCCGTTCAGAGGGCGCTGCTCAGCATACGCATGCGCTACGGATTTGCAATTCTAATCATTTGCATATCATGCGCTACTTTGCATTTCCTGAAAATTTCAGCTCACTCGCGTAAGTCCTTCATTGTGTTGCAATTTTCACAAACGTGAGTGTAATAACGTTAATATGTCTGTCAACAATTAAGCGTTTATTTTCAAAGCGGTTTTCTAATGCTTTATATAATGAATGAAAGGATTCGTCCAGTGCCGGCTCGTAGTTAAAATTAGTGGGGGGTGCTGCTCCAAAAAAATTTAACCTTTGTTTTAAAATTGTGTAAACGGAAACATGTATAAAAAGAAAATTTATTTTGAAACTTCCATGAAATCTTACAAGAGAAAAATTAAAAATTTTTTATTAACCTAAATTGTTACAGTCAAATCTTTATCCATTCATTTAAAAATGAAATCCATTCTTCTCCTTTTAATTTGCGCGAAAAGATCAATAATTTTCTCCTTGATCTCTGGATGAAAACTGAGGAAATATTTCTCTATTGAAAGCACTACAAGCGCATTTAGTCTTTCCGAATTCACAGTGCTTCTTAGAAAAGTTTTCATTCTTTTCAATGTTGAAAAGCAGCGTTCTGCCTCTGATGTAGTCATGGGAATTGTCAAAAGAATTTTTATCGGTCTCGTAATTTGACTAAGAACATCATCTAGATTATTTTCCAAGATAAACTTCAGTAACTCAATTAAATTGCAGTATTCATGAATATCAGACCTACAATAGAATATTTTTAGTTCAGTTTCAAGCCTTTTTTTGTCAATCATTGGATATGCTTCAGTGGTCAGTACTATTTCTTCTGCAGGATGTTCATTCCTAAAACTAGCGAAGCATTTCTTGTTGAACAATTTAGCAGCTGCTAAGTGTTTAGTGGAAGAATATCTGTCATATATACAATACATATAAATATCATATATATCAATACATATAAAGTCACATATTTCCTTAGCTTCAGCCATCAGTGTCTTTGAAGAATTCTCACAGTACTTTGAATTTCTTAATTCTAAAATAGCAGTTTTGAAATTTGTTATATATTCATTAACTTTAAACTCACTAATTTCTCTGGATTGCATTTGGTTGTATATTATTTCAACATGAGGCATAATCTGATAAAAAGCTCTAACCCAAACTTGAAATTATCATCATTTAGATATTTTAAAATTCCTTTTGCCTCTGCAATAGTTTGATCTGCATTTGAAGCTGACTGAATTTCAGTAAGGCAATTTTTTAAAGGTTGCAAATTTTCGTGAACTCTGTTTATGGTCCGTATGTTGAAGTTCCACCTTGTGGAGGAAGGACGTGGAATGCTAACTTCCATATGCTTCTTTAGAATCGACACACGTTGCGGTGATCTTGAAAAGAATGTTGGAATAGCCAGAATGTTAGAAAAAAATATTTTTGCGTTTTGGGAAATACTCGCTGCATTTCTCATTAATAAATTAAGTTGATGTGCATAACAGTGAATGAAATGTGCATTAGTATATACTGCTTTTATTTTTGCTTGAACTCCAGCTTTTTTGCCTTTCATGACATTTGCACCATCAAATGTCTGAGCTATCATTTTTTGTTCATTTCCTTGAAGGATTATGTTCAATTGTTCTAAAATACATTTTGATATTCCATCTGCAGTTTGATTGTCTGAAATAAAGAATCCCCAGAAACGCTCAAATATTTCTCCATTCA
The DNA here is from genome assembly GCA_000611955.2 of Stegodyphus mimosarum. Lineage (NCBI taxonomy): Eukaryota > Metazoa > Arthropoda > Arachnida > Araneae > Eresidae > Stegodyphus > Stegodyphus mimosarum. The sequence goes on from KK115614.1 coordinate 109,379, forward strand.
ATACATACCGTAGAACAATGATCATCTGAGTGTGTTCCGAAACATGTGTTGTGTCATCAGCCATTAAAGCTATAAAAGAAGCTTTTCTAATTTCCGTCCTTACCTCCTCATGGTATATTTGAAATAGGCAGTCAAGTATTTCATTCTGAATGGTTTTTGAAACACTTTTGAAGACTGCACTAGTTTCTAAGTGATTCTTCAAATCTGAATCTAATTTAGATGCAAAATTTACTAATCCTCTAATTTACTGAATCGTCTTTTTCATCATGTCCACGTAAGGGAGTTTCAAAGTTTCCAAAAATAAAAATGCAGTCTATTATTTTGCACAAAATTTTACGGTTCTTTTTAAACTTTATGTTATGCTCATTGACTGAAAGTCTGTATCCCTCACTAACGGTTCCTAAAAGTGACAGTGAAACTACATTATCAACATGCTTCTTTGACTTCTCATGCTTTTCAGTTTTTTCTTTCAGTTTGTTTATTTTTCTGAAACCATCTTTTGTCCACGTTACATCACCTCCAAACAGCAAGCACGGGAAGCAAAACAGGGCAGTTTTTATTTCACAACCGCAAAGCCAACTTTTCCGTTGGTACCATTCAGAATTGAAACTACGAATATACACTCATGGACAAAAAAATTAGGGCACCAAAATATAATTGCGGGATCGTTACGAAACTTGCAATGAAGGTACATGTCGGGGAGATATGCAAATGCCTGATTGCGCATTACGTATAGCCGGTAGAGGGCGTTGAACGTCGTACTCTGTGGAGTATAAAAGAGGTAACCAAAGCTTTGTTTGAGAGTGCTGAATCATTTACAAAGGAAGAGCTGAGGTAGACATGCCATTACGCCGTGTTTGAAGACAATATGAGCAGTTGTCGCAGTTTGAGAGGGGGAGAATCGTCGGGATGATGGAAGCTGGGTGGTCAGCTAGGCGAGTAGCTCGTCAATTAGGCCGCTCTGATTGTGTTGTGAGCAGGTGTTGGGACCAATGGACCCGAGAGATGTCATGTACGCGAAGACCAGGCTCAGGACGCCCTCGACAGACCAGTCGTCGAGAAGACCGCCACATCGTAAGAAATGTACGCGTGCAGATAACTGCTTCATCGGCCGCCATCCAGGCACAGGTAGCACTTTCACTAGAGGCCCCTGTGTCTTCCCGAACCATACGATGGCGCCTGGCGGAAGGACAATTGGTATCGAGGCACGCATTACGTGTCCTGTCCTTGATGCCCACCCATCAACGCCTCGTTTGGAGTGGTGTCGAGCACGAGGAAACTGACTGCAGCGGAATGGAACCAGGTCGTCTTTAGCGACGAATCCAGATTCAGTCTCGGCAGTGATGACAATCGTGTTCGTGTGTAGTGAGCCCGAGGTGAACGTCTCAATCCTGCCTTTGCTGTACAGCGACACATCGCTTCCACAGCTGGTGTGATGGTATGGGGTGCCATTGCTTACAATACACGGTGACCCCTAGTACTGTTCCGTGGCACCCTGACAGCCCAGCGATATGTTCATGAATTCCTGCAACCACATGTGTTGCCACTCATGCAACGGCTCCCAGGAGCCACTTTTCAACAAGATAATGCTCGGCCTCATACGGCAAGGGTATCACAAGACTGTCTCCGCACTGTTACTACCCTTCCTTGGCCTGCCCGATCCCCAGATTTGTTTCCAATTAAGCATATCTGGGATCATTTGGGACGACGAGTTGGGCATCTCACGAGTTTGAACGAACTAGAGGCAAGGTTACAGCACATATAAAACGAAATGTCTCAAGACATCATACAGAACTTGCATGACTCAATGCCCGATTGTATCGCATCGTGCATTCGCGCTAGAGGGGGTCCAACGGAGTATTAACTCCTCCGTTCTTTTGCCTTTTTCTCCGAAATAAATTATCCTTTTTCTTTGATTTCCTTATCATTTACTTGCATCAAAGCAGTCATTACGTATGTAAAATTTCGTTTCATTTTGACGACTCCTTCTTGGTGCGGTAATTTTTTTGTCCATGAGTGTATTTCTTCTTGTTGCTTATGCCTGGCTGACATATTAGAATATCAGGTGTTGAACGACCTCTTTCCTTAATTGTAATTTTCTCATGAAGAGAGAGCTGTGAAAACGAAAGCTCGTGAAGTGCTCTTACACTCACAGAATTTATTACTTGAGGATGCAAGGACAGGGTTAAAGTTTTCTGTAAAGTAAAAGAACTGAAAAAAATTACTCAAATAGAATAGCTGAAAAATAATCTAACCAAGAATATGGTGCATGATTTTAAAAAGAGCACACGCCGAGCAAAAAAAAAAAAAAAGAAAAGAAACGCCTCCCAACAAGCACCACTCCAGATCGGCACTGCAAGAGCGACAGTGCTCTTCTTCCTTTCGGTCTTGTGCGCTGCTTCCTAAGTGCGCATGCGCAGAACAGCCAAATACCACACGCACGGAGTAAAATAAAAAGAAATCACCTTTCCAGAATTTCGGCACTGCAAGAGCGACAGTGCTCTGCTCTGTTCTTCGTTCGCGTGCTGCGTTCTGTGTGCGCATGCGCAGAGCACCAAACACCAGGCCGCTGGAACTGTGAAGCTCGCTGCTTTATACAAAAACTTTCGTGCCTTTTTCTTAAACTGGAGGATGGCTACTGACATTATGTTTAAGGATTATATATTGTAGAAGTATAAAGAAAGAGGGGAATGGTATATTAAATATTAAAAATAATAATAGGTAGAAATAGGTGGTGCTGCAGTTCCACAGTGCTTATTACGAGCCGCCACTGGATTCGTCTTCTGTTTCAATCTGTTTTGCTACATCTTGTTAAATCCCTTTGAAGTGAGATGGCGCTGCCATCTCTATTGTCTACGAAAGAATGTGATTACCTTTTTGAAACGCTTCAAGGGCGAAGCGTAGTGAGTGTGGTTGCCAGAGTGTCTTCCACAAATGAGTAAAATAAAGATGACGAAATATTATAGTTTAGTATGTTAATTAGTTAGTTTAATTTACAGTTACAGTCCACTTATAGTTTAATTTACAGTTACAGTCCACTTAATAATTCTCCGGACCACATCTCGTAGCGACAATTTCAAATATTAAAGCTTTTCAACTTCCGATAAGTGAGAATATTTAGAAATTATACTATTAAATTGAATTTTAAAATTATTCCAGTCCTCATACTAACCAGAAAACGTTAGCAAAGGTATATCCGGTAATTTAATTCTACTCCCCGTATCCTTAATAGTTGAATAATTCTGACAATCGATTACCGGTTGCTGTCTTACAGAAGTTCTTAACAATGTATGCGGTCTCGTTTTCAAAAGAATTATTCTTTCTTTATACTGTTCTATTAATTTTATCTTCCAAATCGTCAATCGCAAGAATTTTTTCTATTTCGCTATCTACTAAACATAAGGCGTGCTCTTTAACCACTAACTGAGCAATTCAATAACATCACTGTTTGGATTTGAATTTCCAATTTTGATTTGGAATTTATCTAATACCTTCGTAGTAATAGTTCGCAAAGATGCTCTTTTTCCCTTTATTTCCTGTATTTTCATACTAAATGGCCAAATAAAATAATTTTTCAGACAGTTCGAAATTTAAAGTGATATATAAGGTAAACAAATTCAATGATTTGAATGCTTAAATTATACAGCCTTAATTGAAAATAGTAGAATCAAAGTTATTCTCAGGGTAACAACGATCACTATATAACCATATCCAAAGAAACAAAGTATTCTCAACGAAACGAAAGTTCATCCATATCCAACGAGATAGAGAATTCTTAACGAAACAAAAGTTCTATACAAAATCTTCACGAGCCAATTCCAAGCTGCGGTTCGACTTATCAAAAAATGCTTGTGTCCAACTGTAGACTGTATAACGCGATAATGTCTTTTCTTAATTTTATTTAAAAACACAACAATAATATATTGATACATTACTTAGAACCAAAATTCTCGACAGTTGACACCAGTGCCACTTTGTGACAGCAGACGAACGAGCTAAAACATTTTCTTGCCTAGTTGGCGGGAAGCAGCAACATATGCATTTTTTTTTTTTTGGTAATCAGCCTCCTAAACTACTGCTAAAGGAGGTTTTAGTCCAAAAAGGCATTTTGCGTTGTCCACTATGAAACGGTTCACTTTTCAAATTGCTGCCACCAAATATCAGAGCCCTGCATTATATTTAAAAAAAATAAAGAATAAAAAATCTGTATGAATGTATGCATGTTTCTCGCACTGTGAAAAAACAACGGTACATAGAGACATCAAATTTTGAATAGTTCTCCACTCGAACATGGGCATGTAGAAGCCGAAATTTGGAATTTGTTTTATTAACTATTTCATGTTTTATAACACTTTAACGAATTTTTGATTAACAAACTCAACTATTTCAAAGCGAGCAATGGCAACACTGTTCGGAGGAGAAAAAATTATCTCCAACGCGCGAAACAGTATATCCGAAATTCTAAAGCTATGATCTTTTTAAATATTTTGTGATATTGCTATTGAATTGAATTTTATGCTTTAAGTGCGAAGAACATGATATTTAATAAATGTAACACGCAAAACGTTAAAAAACACACTTCTGGGCGTAATATACAGATATAGAATCTGAATGCTTTCAATTTTCTTTCTGAATCTGTTTTTTTTTT
>KK115614.1:114050-132901 GCA_000611955.2 Stegodyphus mimosarum
TGGGGGGAGAGCTTACTCTTTGATCCATTTTAGCCCAAAGGAGTTTTGTCCCTGAAGGACTATTGTTTTCCGTTTGCGATTTTGTGTCGAATCAATCTGAATGCCCGTTTCACTTTTCAAACTGTTGCCACTAAGTATGATTCCCCTGAATCATATTTGAAGAAATTAAATAATGAAGAATCTGCATAAATGTATATATGTTTCCCGCATTGTGATAAAACAACGGTACCTAGAGCCGTCGAATTTTGAATGACGTAATCCTCTACCGAATGTGGGCATCTTGAAGCCCAAATTTGAAATTCGGAATTTGTTTTATTATCTATTTTATATTTTGTCAGACATTAACGAATTTTTGATTAACAAACTCAAGTATTTCAAAGCGAAAAGATGGAAACGCTGTACAGAAAAAACATTTTTTATCTCCAGCGCGTGAGATTGTGTATCGGAAATTCTAAAGATATGCTCAATTTAAAATTATTTTGCGATATTGCTCTTGAACTGAATTTTATGCTTTAAGTGCGAAGAACAGGATATATAAAAAATAAAGGTAATACAGAAAATGTTAAAAAAAAAACCTTTGGACGTAATTTAAAATCTGAAAACTTTCAGATTTTTTTATATTTTTTAAAATTTTATTTATTTGTTTTTGTAATATTATTGTGTGGTGTCCACTTCTCATCTCTACTAGTGAGCCACTTCATAAAAGAAGCTTTATTATTTTTTAAGCAAAGAATTACATGGCAAAATTCGAACAAATATATTTTGCTTTTACATATGGTGTACCCTCACATCGTAGAAATTTACATACCCATTCGTCTTCGAATAATCATGTACTCTATAGTTTCGAATATTTATTCTGTCTCATAGTTTCTTAAACTGCATAACTTAAATTTTTAGTGATAGCTTCTTTTAATAGGTCCTTGTTTACTAAGGATGGTATTTAAGAACGGGCATCAGATTCGAAGCTAAAATTGCCATGCTTAAACTTCTCATACCACCTTGGAACTGTGCCATCAGAAACATCTACATATGGAAAAAGTTTCCATATATAGCACAAATTTTAGAGCTGTTTGGCAATTTTCTTGTTTGAAACAAAAGAGCATGATGACAAAACTGAACTTCGGGATTTTTCATTCTTAGCACTACGCTGAAACAAAAATTATACTACAACGCATGCTAGAGTTACGCAAGCTCACTTTAAGTAATTTCTACGCACGTCGGGAAATTACGTCATTTAAACACCAGCTTCAGTTAAGGTCACTGCACTGCGATCCTCGCACAAAGTGCATTCGTAGATCCAGTCATTCAACGATTCCAAAGTTATATACGTACACTAGAGACTTGGCTTACCAAGTGGAAAATACAAGTCAACGTGGATAAGACTCAAACAATCAGGTTTACCAAGAAAACCAAGTTTGAGAAGAATTTGATGTTCTATGGTACCTCATTTCTCTGGGCCAAGCAAGTCCCTTATCTTGGGGTGATCCTCAATACAACTGTCACATGGTCCCCACGTATTATAGCTATTATCCCGAAGTTTCGAGTGCGTAAAATTTAATTATACCCCTTAATTGCTCGAAAGTATGTTTCGTTTATGGATAATAAGTTACACATTTATAAGTCCATTATTGTGTTGTGCAAGTCCAGTTTAGGCATATACTCGTAAAACTAATAGACAAAAATTACAAACCTGTCCACATTGTGTTCTGAGACAAATCATTAATGCAGAACGGTATATCCGTAATAATTGCATTCACGAACAATTGGGTGTGGACCAGTAATCAAGATATGTAACTATGATTACAATGACCTTGCTAATATTAACAGGCCTCTGACCCAGTTTAACATTTGGAGTATGTAATTTATTATATTATTTATATTTGCTCTATTGTATGGCATCCTTTTCTATTTAATATATCTCACATCTGCTAAAGCATTATCTATTTATAACTTATGTAAATATTGCACATGTTCTACTGTAATGGATTCGAAGTGCCATCATTTGTCTTACCTCTTTTAGCTACTTGTCGACGGCTCCTGGGCTTTCAACGTTAGACTGCAATTAGCTAATTCAATTAGCAGTTTCTTTCTTACTTATATATATATTATATATATATATTAAAAAAGTACTTCTTACAAGATATCTTAAGGTTATCTCATATCAACACTTTCAATTTTGTAATATGTGCTACATGGGGTAGGCCTTGTGCTCAGACACCCTGTTGGTTTAACACCGTTCTACTGGATGAAGGTCATTCTGCATTAGAAGTGATAAAATAATAATAATAATAATAAAGCGCTTCGATTTGAAAAACCGCAGAACTTTCTTGATGATCCTTCATGTCTTCAATAGATGAAATTGAAATAATTAATTGCGGAGGTTTGCGTTCTTTTAGGTTTGTTCATTAATGGCTTAAAAAGTTCGAGTGTCTTAAGATTAAATACAATATAATGTAAAAAAAGGTTTTTATTCAATAAACTAACGTCTCCTTAAAATGGATATGATAATTAATCCACTAAAAGAAGAAAAATAATTATGATATTGTTTAATGGGAATAGTAGAGTATATAATTTTATTTATAGAATTCGGATACAATTTTAAATTGCGAATAATAAAAGCGTAGGGCGTGCATGATCATTTAAAATAATGGTTTATACATTTGACAAAGGAATTAAATTAAGAGAAAATTTAAAAAGGTAAATGGCTTATACATTTGACAAAAAAAATATTATATCACTAGAGAAATAAATGAGTTTCTCTCATGAAGAACATGTTCCCAATTTTTTTCTTATTTTATTCACATCACATCTTGTACGAAAACATATTAGACAGAAATAATCCAAATGTAATTAATCCAAGAAAAAAGAAATAATAAACTAACCTAGTAAGCGAAAATATCCGTTACATAGAATTCTAAAGTGATTTTTATAAATATAAAACATTTATCGTAAGGTCTGCTAAGAAAAAGAATTCAGACGACTGTAAACCACGGTCGTTTGATCGCATGATCATTTTACTCTTAACAACTTGCTTCCTTCCATGAACCACACGGGGTTCATCAAACTTGTATATAAACAGTATAGATTCATACTATAAATACACCCGAGTTCCTAACAAAAGAAAAAAATATTAAATAACACTGAGAATTTAAATGGAAACATTAGGCAATTTAAATATAACATTATCCAAATTTTAAAAAATAATATCCACATTTTTAGAAGGTTATTCAATGGCGCCTAAGAGTGGTGTACCATGACTCTGTAAACTTAAGTGCATTTCAAATTATTAAATTTGTGCCTCTAAAATTACAAATTTTAACAGAATAATTCAAAAATAATAAACGTCATAAGATATACTCACAATTCATATTTGTAAATTAACACTGAAGCTAAAACTTTAGGTCTGAAGTTCTAAACTGTAGAAAAGTTATACAGGACGTCTAATAACCGATGATTCGATTTATACCTTGAAAGCCCTCAATTTCCCACTTTTTTTTTTTGAAGTTAGCAAATTTTTACTGTTAATCCTCTTGCTAACAAGTCCGCAGGATTCTCTTTATCTAAACAGTGTCTCCATGCACTGGGATCTGTAGTTTTTTGAATTTCTAGTACTCTGTTTGAAACAAATTGCTCCCACTTAGATGCCATGCCATTTACCAAGTGTAGCACTACTGTTGAATCACTCCACAGAATAAACTTTTCTAGATTTTTAAAAAGGTTTTTACAACATTTGCGTGATCTTTCTGCAATTACTGCACCCATTAATTCTAGTTGGAGCAACGTCACCTTTCTAATTGTCGCAACTCGTGATTTGGAAATTATGAAACTAGTTTTAAATGTGCCATGTGATGTCTTGTACCTAAAGTATGTCACCGCTTTAAAAGCTTTTAGTGAAGCATCAGAGGATATATGGATCTGTAAATCTTCTTCCCCCTTCAGATTTGTGCCAGAGAAATAATGTCGAGGAATCTTCAAATTTTGAAGTTCTTTAATTTCATTATACCACGCTTGCCATTTTTCTCTAATTTCTCCGAAAAGCACTTCATCCCATTGTACACCTAACTGCCACAACTTTTATAAAAAACACTACACTCGAACCAGAAACGGAGAGATGGATCAAAGATTTTTGATGGAGAAGCTGAAAAGTCCAGATGAATCAAAGATTTTTGCGGCTGTGCGCAGTACGTTTCTTTTAGTATATTTACTAATATCCAACGTAGGTAACAATTAACTTAAGTCTAAATGTGTCTTCAATTTTATTCCAACTGAGTCCTAATACTTTTAAATGTGAATCAGAATTTTCATTTGTTTCGATTAATAAATTAGAATTCTTCCATAAATCTTTCAGTTCTTTAAAATTAATGTCAATTTTTTTCATATTCATGTTTGCGTCCTTCATTCATACACTCACAACGAATTCAAAATACACTCATGTCCATAAATTAAGGATAATTCGGAGTCACGCGGAAATCGAACTCTAAAATAAATATATCACCTGTAAAATCACTACACACATCTTAAAGAATCACATGCAAATTTCAGGAAGTAACCAGATCACACCGACGGTACGTCACAATGACGAGAGAGTAAGAGAGTGATATATAAGAAATACAGGCAAAGAAATAAAATTGTTCGCAGCGCTTTATAAACATTTCAGTGCAATAACCGAATAGTTATGACACAAAGGACGCATTTGGATGATTTTTTACGTGGTAGAATGATCGGCCATCTGGAATGTCGGCGTACACAACTGGAAGTATCAGTCGAACTTGGAATTCCCCAGAGTGTCATTTCCAGGCTTTGGCAACGATTCCAAGATGATGGTAATGTGACTAGACGTTACAGCACAGGTCGCCCCAGAGTTACAACGCCGAATGAGGACCGGTATTTGGCAGTTACTGCCAAAAGAAACAGGCGGAGCACAACCTCAGACCTGTCTCGTCAGCTCCCTTCAGCCACTGGTACGACAATTTCAAGGCAGACCATGTACAGACGCTTAGGGCAGATTGGTCTATATGCTCATAGACCTGTCAGATGCATTCCATTTACTGCAACTCACTGTCGCCTGCGGTTAGCCTGGAGTAGAGAGCATGCATTGTGGACACCGCAACAGTGGGCTTGTGTGATGTTTTCCGACGAGTCCAGGTTTAGCTTGCAGTCTGATTCTCGCCGGACTTTCATATGGAGAGCTCCAGGTACTCCTTAACAGCAAGAAAACATCATTGAACGACACCCTTACGGTGGTGCAGGAGTGCTCGTTTGGGGTGGAATTATTCTGGGTTCCAGAACTGACCTGCATGTTCAAATTGGAACCATGACAAGCCAAATCTATCGAGACGTCATTCTGGAACGACATATACGTTTGTTTCGGGGCGCCATGGGCGCACAATTTGTGTTTATGGATGACAACGCCCGTCCTCACCGTGCAAACATCGTAAGCGAATGCCTTCAATCGGAGGATATCACCCGTATGGACTGGCCAGCATTCTCACCGGACTTGAATCCAGTAGAGCACGTGTGGGACATGCTTGGCCGACGAGTTGCAGCCCGTCAACCTCCTCCTACATGTCTACCGGAATTTCGGAGAGCATTGCTTTTTGAGTGGTGTAATATCCCCAAAGATCAGATCGATAATTTGATACTCAGCATGCCTAGGCGTTGTGCGGACTGTATTGCATCGTCTGGGAGACATACAATGTATTAACAATCGTACCAACCATGTAATATTGGTTTTTTGTAAATAGGTTTTCTTGTAATTTGCTCTAGGGAGAAAAAAATCGCTAATTTTTTTATAATATCAAACATATAGCATCTTTTTTTTGCTCTTTACCTTTTGTTTAATAAATAAGCTTTACAAATAAGTCAAATTTGTTTTGCTTCTAACTCTTCCTTTGCATGATTTTGCATTATCCTTAATTTATGGACATGAGTGTAGTATCAGAAGATAACTCGTAACTTCCTGAATAGTGGAAGTTCCATGAAAAATATCACTTGCATAAATAAAACTGTCATGATCCTTGACCAATTCATCTCTTCGGGTTCGTTTTCATCCACTTATGAATGTTATTCGTCGACTCTATTCGCAGAAATAAAATTCGCACACTTATGCAGGTTTGACGATAACATGAACTATATTCTATTGAAGTATATATATATTCTTTTCACAAAGTATTTTTTTCACAATTACATTGAAAACGCACAACTATTACATTTAACCTTTCAGTTTTTAATAATAACAGATCAAACTTCAAACTTTGGAATACAAAAATAATCAATTCAAAAATGTTTCACACGAGCCTCCGTCTTTCTCGCATGAAGCACGTTTTCTTCTTATCGTAGCCAGATTTTGTTTTCTCTCCGCTTTTCATATACAGTTTTTTTTTCACACGAGCAGGCCGTTGGCTTAACTGTTCTTTCATCAGGGCTTGGTTGGTAGCTTCCTCTTACCGAGCATGTGCATGACACGCCCCTGCCCTGAATGAAATTTGTCCTTCCTTTAGGACGTATTTCATTAATCAATATCCAAGAAAATTTTCTGTACACTACTTTTACACAATAAAAATCTCGTACAATATTAAACAAAACAAAACAGAACAAACAATATAAGATACAATCATAGAGAAAGCAAAGAAAAAAAAACAAATTATATTACTCATATTATATCTGATCCAGACATGAGAGAGCATCAGCACTTTGGTGCTGCATCCCTGGCCTATGACTAATTCGCAAGTTCCATTTCTGCAATGCCAAAGCCCACCTCGTCAATTTTGGACTTCGAGGAGTAGTTTCGTTCAAATATCTGAGAGGATTGTGATCCGTTATAATTTCTACCTGAGCCCCATAGATCCATTTATCAAATTTATTCAGGCCAAATAAGACTGCCCAAGCTTCCTTCTCAATGCTTGCCCAATTTTTCTGAGTTTGAGAAAGCTTTTGGCTTGCAAATGCAATAGGACAATAGTTACCACTCTCGTCTCTCTGGGTTAAACAGCAGCCTACTGCCAAATTGGATGCATCACAATGGATCTGAAATGGCTTTCCAATATTTGGTGTGGCCAGAGATGTCGCTTGGCACAAAGTATCCTTTAATTTGTTAAAAGCATTCTGTTCCAACTCCCCCCATTGAACAATATTGGCATGCCTCTTCTTAGTCAACTCTGTCAACGGTGCCGATATTTCTGCATAATTAGGAATATAAGATCGATAAAATCCCATTAATCCTAAAACCGATCTCACATCTTTTTTTGTGACTGGCCTGACGAGTTTTCTAATTGCTTTGACCCTTTCTTCATCAGGACCATGCTTGCCTCCTCCAATTATATGCCCCAAATATTTGATTTTTTTAGCTGCAAAAGCACATTTGTCCAAACGTACAGAAAATCCTAATTTTTCTAAGGTGTCCAGGACCAGAGAAATGTGTTTCAAGTGTTCCTCAAATGTTTTCGAGAAAATCACCACATCATCTATATATGCCTGAGCATAATCGCTATGACTCTGTAAAGCACGATTCATTTCCCTCTGGAATGTCCCCGAGGCTCCTGATAAACCGAAAGGCATTGTTCTCCACTGGTACACTCCATTAGATGTCGCAAATGCAGTCAAGGGTTTGCTCCTTTCATCCATTCGGATTTGCCAATACCCTTTTCGAAGGTCGATGCTTGTCAGCCAGTTAGCTGCACCCGTCACAAAAACCAACTCCTGCATGTCCTTCATGGGAAATGTTGGAGTTTTTGTAACAGCATTCAATGATCTAAAATCTATACACATTCTAACTGTAGCATCCTTTTTCACCACACAAACTATAGGATGAGCAATTTCTGACTCAGAAGGTTCAATTAATCCTAATTCTAGTAACTCACGTATCTGCCCATCTACTGCTTTGCGATATGCCATAGGTATTCCATAGCAGTGGGGTTTCTTCCTAATAGCAGTAGGAATAAGTTCGATCTTGTGTGTACCTACTCGGGCTGGTTGCACTGGACGTGTAAATAATGTTTGGTATTTCCTCAGTAGCCCTAAAAGTCTACTCCTTTGGACCGAATCTAAATTAGACATTTCTAATCCTTCCAGAGATTCAGAAAAAGTTTTTCCTCCCTTGTTGACAGGTGTAGATTCAATTTCGCCAAACTCTTCTTCTCCCTCCAAGATAACATTTACTGCTTGAGATCTAACTACATAAAGTCTAATCTTATTCTGATGAACATGCCTTTTGGTTCCATCGGGCATTCGTACTACAAAAGAGTGAGGACTTTTCTGTTCCAATATATTTGCAGGACCCTGCCATCTAGCGTAAAGCTTATTATTAGAATCGGGAATCAAGACTATCACCTTATCTCCCACCTTAAACGTTTTTACGGTAGATCTTAAATTATGATAGTGTGCTGTCCTCTCTTGTTGAATTTCAGCTGTGAGCTTTGCCTGCTCCGCTGCCTTCTCAAACCTAGCCTTTAGATTTTGTAAATATGTATAAACAGGAGTTGCATCTAATTGTAAATTTTCATGTTTTCCTGTCCATGATGATTTTAATATCGACAAAGGTCCTTGAGGTGTCCTGCCGTACATTAGTTGAAATGGAGCCACCCCAGTTGTTGAGTTGGGTACTTCTCTATAGGCCCACAACACATAAGGAATTTGCAAATGCCACCCCCTACCTTCTTCTCTGATGACATGATGCAACATTCTTTTTAAAGTACCATTAAATCGTTCAACTAATCCATTAGATTGAGGATACCCAGGGGTCGAAAACTTAGGACTGGCCCCTATTCGTCTCTCAAATTCTTGAGTCAAATCTGCTTTAAAGTTTGTTCCATTGTCACATGCAATTACATTTGGAATACCCGTTCTTGAACAAATATGTAATAACTCCTCACAAGTCCACTTGGCAGAGAGGCTAGTTAGGGGTATAGCTTCTGCCCATCTGGTATGCTGATCAACTAAGCATAATATATACTTATGGCCCTTAGAGCTGGGAGGATCAATCGGACCTATCACATCAATGTTTACAATTTGGAAGGGCAGATCTGGCCTCGTTACTGGGGTGATTGGTGTCCTATCAACAGTTTTAATTGGTCTAGTCAACTGGCACTCTTTACACGCCTCGCAAAATTTCTGGACGTCTAACCTCAGACCTTCCCAATAGAAAGAGTATCTAATTCTCTCCACAGTCTTCTTTACCCCCATGTGGCCACTAAACACCGAGCAATGTGCTAACTGCAAGACTTCCTCCCTTCGACTCTTAGGTACAACTAATTGTCCCACGCTTTCCCCAAGAATTTTGTCCTTATGAAAGAGAAAGTTATCCACTGTATAATAATTCCCCTTTCCTTTTTGAGCATTCTCCCATGCTCCTGCCAGAGATTCACAAGTCTCCTGCTCTCTTCTAAAAATATCCGCTGTACATAGTCTTCCTGACTGAGGTTCTTGGCTTTCACTTGATTCCACCTTTTCTTTCTCATCGAGATTCCTTCCCACACTAGTGTTTCTTTCTAGTTTCCCTGTGTTTACCTTCACAGACTTTTCATTTCTCCTAACCTCTGGGATGTTTGTGGTTTCTTCAGGTAAGTTCTCTACCACCTCACCTGTGTCATGTAACTGACCCCCTAACATGGTGAATACTTCCGGAGGAAGCAACACATCCTCTGCTAGAGATTCTGCAACTGCACACAAAATCTCTTGATGTGTGACACTGGAACTTTCTCCTACAGTGATACCCAGTGGAATGTTTACCAAAGGGCATTTAACAGCTGGACCAAATATACCCTTCAAATATATGCTCGATCCTTCCTCCAGTTGGAGATTTTTGGTTAACTCCTTTTTAACCACCGTAATTTCTGTTCCTGAATCAACGAGGGCCTCCCCTATTGTTCCATTCACACTAATAGGAACCCTTTTCAACTTACACAGCTTATAGTTGTTTACATTCCCTGGCTTCCCCAAAGGATCCACACGAGCTACCACAACTTTGTCCGCTAGGATATCATTATCCTGACCTTTTTTTACCCAGTTTACCCTAGCTTTATCCTTTTCCTCATTTCGGTTATACTGCCTAGAACCTTTAATCTGAGGACAGTTCCTTTTAAAATGCGAAGCTGAACCACATACAAAACATGTTAAACCTTTAACATTCCCTGTGTTTTTCCCTATGGTTTCTGACTCATGCCGACCGCTTCGTCTCTCTTCGACCTTAGGTTTCTCACCTATTACCTCATTTAGCATCTTAGTTTCACAAGCTTCCCTACGTACGTTGTAGGACTTCCCTTTAGCCGCAAAGAATATGTCACACTCCTTTCCAAGCTCTCTTGGCTTGAACCACGAGTCTCCCTGCCTTATACCTATGTGTACTGCAGTTTCTGTATCAAGGGTCTGGTAGATTTTGTCCGCTACCACCAACTGATTAAGACCTTCAAAGTCTGTCACCCCCCTTGATTTCACATAATTTTCCCACATGGCAGTAACTCTAGTAGAAAACTGGACAAAGGTCTCTTCTGAACTTCGTCTTGCTTTCCTGAAATTCTCCAGGCATACCTGAGGTGACGGTTTGAATTCTTTCAACACAGTTTCCTTTATTACTTCATAATTCCCATACTTATCCTCCCTTATCAATGTTAATAAATTTGCCGCTTTATCTCCCAAAAGGTAAATCAAAATTTTGGCCTTATACTCATCAGGGACACTTTCATTGATATAAGCTCTTTCTAAACTGGAGAAGAAATAGTCCCAGCCATCTGCTCTACTTGGAACCTTTACTGTCAATAACCTGATTGTTCTCGTTAACTCTTCTACTGATCTTTCCTTCCCATTCTCCCCCCGTTCGGGTGTGGTACTCCTATTCAAGTAACGATCCTGACAATCTACCTTATACTTCTCAATGGCAATCCTCTCCTCTGCCTCTAACTTTAGTTTATATTCCCTTTCTTGTCTGTCGCGTTCTTCTTTTCTTTCTACTCTTTCGCGTTCTTTTTCTCTTTCTTCCCTTTCCTTCTCCTCCTTTGCCTCCCTATCTGTAATGATAACACTCAGAAGGTCCTTTGCTACCTGCTCCTCATAGCTTTCACTAGCAAGAATTTTTTCCCTCAAGTCCAAAATTCTAAATGTAGGCAACACTTCAACACCAAACTCTTGTGCAAGGGCGACTAGATCAGCCTTTCTATGTTTGGTCAAAAATGACATTATGGGACTTTATGTTCAACTTAATTAAAATAACAGAAAATCAAAACTGAATCTCTGTACATAAAATTTTACATCAAGTCTTGAACTTCTAGTGAATCATAAACACCTGGTATCTGCATTAAATATGCACAACATCCAAATATTCAATAAAAAAAAAAAATTAATGAGTATATATAAGCAATCAAAAATTAATGAATGCATGAGAATTAATGCAATCATATCTCTTAAATAAAACACAAGCATTAGTTAAATTAATACTCATTCACTCATACAATAAAAGATAAATGCACTTTCAAAGTAATTCAAGTATCATATGATAATCACACTGATAATTCCTGTGTTATAAAATACTTCTTTAAGTGTACCGTTACATTAACAGCAAATGTTTCATAAAAAATGATAAATAATACACTTAAACGAGAGAACCTGGTAGAAGATAACTGTTCCACTTAATATGCTTCGCAGCATTCGTAAGGCATTTACTTGAGCTTTTTCCGAGTCGACAAATATGCATCCGACCAGCTGCCGCCACTGTCATGATCCTTGACCAATTCATCTCTTCGGGTTCGTTTTCATCCACTTATGAATGTTATTCGTCGACTCTATTCGCAGAAATAAAATTGGCACACTTATGCAGGTTTAACGATAACATGAACTATATTTTATTGAAATATATATATATTCTTTTCACAAAGTATTTTTTTCACAATTACATTAAAAACGCACAACTATTACATTTAACCTTTCAGTTTTTAATCATAACAGATCAAACTTCAAACTTTGGAATACAAAAATAATCAATTCAAAAATGTTTCACACGAGCCTCCGTCTTTCTCGCATGAAGCACGTTTTCTTCTTGTAGCCAGATTTTGCTTTCTCTCCGCTTTTTAGATAGACAGTTTTTTTTTTTTCACACGAGCAGGCCGTTGGCTTAACTGTTCTTTCATCAGGGCTTGGTTGGTAGCTTCCTCTTACCGAGCATGTGCATGACAAGAACTATTCAGCGTTTCATATGCGAGAGGGTATGTATTCTTAAGCATTAATATGAGTTTTAATTGTTGCAGCTAAAATGTAAGGAGAACAAGTGACCCCCAAAACAATTTTCATCAAAATTATACATAGTTATGGGTTGGAATTTGTCGCAGTTTATATAATACAGAAAACAAATAATTTCGGTCATCGCTCGTGACTTTAATTTAAAAAAATGCCTATGTAATATCTCCATACAATCCAATTTTATATTCGCTAAATTTCAAAATAATATCTAAAAGATTAGCATTAGAACAATCACTGTTGTTCATCATCATTAAAGGAAAATAATTAATTCAAAATATAAATTAATACTTAGGTATTAAACACTTTCAAAGTAGGCATTTCAAATTCTTAGACAAAAATAAAATTCGAAATTATACTTGCATACAGTAGACAAGCAATATTCAAATTCTAAATACAATCTAAGTTTGGAATCTATAATAATAAAAATAATAAATGAATTATATGAATAAATGAAAAAAATACAAATAATTTTATGACTGTCCATTCAAATATTAGTCTATTAAGTCCAGTTCAAATTTATACAGTAACTGAATGGGTCTCTTTATAATTCCTGTTGATGTTTGAAGCACACAGGATCTAACTTTTGAATCACGACCTAAGCTCTTTAATACATCCGTACTTCCAAAGATGCTTTGGTAACTTTTCGTCATGGATCAGCACTGTGTCACCAACTTTAAATGATGAGGACTCTGTTGGAGTGATCGATACACAGAGCGGAGTTCTAACAGATATTCTTTTCTCCAGCGTTTCCAAAAATGGTTAATGGCTTGCTGTCGGTATTTTAATTTTTTTGTAATCATTCTTCTGTTGGATTCAGATCCAGTAATTACAGGCAATCTATGAGACAATGATGTTAGTCGTTTTCCTACTAAAAATGGGCTGGAGTTAAAGGCTCTGGTTCGGAAGGCTGTTAGTAGATATAACACAATGGTCGAGAGTTGATAACTGCCTCAATTTCAGTCAGCGTCGTTTCCATTTCTTTAAACTTAAGACAAGTCCTACCAAGGATCTCTTTCAGTGGTGTTTTCACGGTGCGAACCATCATTTCCCAAAAACCGCCCCACCAAGAGGCTCTAGGCACAATAAATTTCCATGTTATTTTGTTTCTTGAGAAATAACCTAGAATTTCTTCCTTTGAAATGTTCTTCCAAATTTCTTTTAGTACTGAATCAGCTTTGATAAATGTTTTTGCGTTATCAATGTAAAC
Organism: Stegodyphus mimosarum; assembly: GCA_000611955.2. Classification (NCBI taxonomy): domain Eukaryota; kingdom Metazoa; phylum Arthropoda; class Arachnida; order Araneae; family Eresidae; genus Stegodyphus; species Stegodyphus mimosarum. Next base: position 127,483 of record KK115614.1, read on the forward strand.
TACTTTACAAAGTCCTCGTCGTGCAACGAACTTTCGAAGAGCTAGAATAAAGGTGTCAGTGTTCAAATTTGTTACCAATTCTAGATGTACAGCCATAATTACCGCGCAAGTAAATACTAAAATATAAGCCTTTTCTGGACCAGATGAAGTTTTGATATAAAGCGGTCCAGCAAAATCTAAGCCAGTTGTTTCAATTGGCGGAGTTTCAATAATCCTATCTTTAGGTTGTAGTGCTACTACTTCCTTACCTGGAGTAGCATTAAATCTTTTACAAATTAAGCAAGTTTTCAGAACCGATTTCACACATCTTCTTCCTTTGATGATAAAATATTTCTCTCGAAGATGTGATAATGTAGTAGCTACTCCAAAATGATACAACCTCTCATGAATATCCATAATCAACAGCTTGACAAATTTAGATTTGTCAGGAAGTATCCATGGGTGTTTTTTTCGTTCTTGGAATTCAGAGAATTGTAGTCTACCTTTCAGCACAAGCAATCCACTTTCATCTAATTCGGGATTAAGGTTATATAAATTTGATTCCTTACTGATAGATTTTCCACATTTTAGTTGGTTTATTTCAACGTTAAATGCCGATTCTTGAGTATATTTAATCCAATACATTTCTGCATTATCCAGTTCTGAAGCTGTCAATGGACCGCAGACCTTACAGTTTCTTATGCTTAATGATTATGCTTAAAGCGCATTATCCATGCCGTGATAAAGTCTTTTGAGACTGCTTAACTTCTCAAGATCTAAAATTGTTTCCGGTGTTATGGTACAACATAATTGAGTAATTTGAGGTTTCAACTTTCTTTCAATTAGCGCGTCTTCCCTTAATTCAGTCACTAATTCTGACGGCCATGAATGTTCGTGAAGTGATAACCAAACTGGACCTTGCCACCAGACGTTATTTCCTATAACTGTTATCAGCTTTTCACCTCGCGTCACTAAATCAGCTGAAATTTCTTTTCCGCTACAATAGTTCCAGTTTTCAGGATCCGTAAGAGATTGAATTTCTCTGACTCTGTTGGAAACAAAGGCTTCCAATTCATAGCAGATCCTTTTATCCAATGAAGCGTTATTGTTGAGTCTGTCCAAAACTTTATCTTCGTATTTTTAAAGTCTACTGCCATCTTTAAAATTTTAGACATCTTTGCGGCAATTACGGCTCCCATTAATTCTAATCGTGGAAGCGTTATTCGTTTCACAGCAGAGACTCTACTTTTTGCCCAGATGAAACTTGTTTTAATTTCATTATCTTTGGTGAAGTACCTAAAATAGTCTACTGCACCAAATGCTTTAGGACTAGCATCACAGAAAATGTGGATTTGTACCTGATCTTTTACCAAATTCATTACTTGTTGGAAATACTTTCTAGGTATCTCAAATCTCTTAAGATGTTCCGTTTCAGAGCATCAACCTTTCCATTCATTTTCCAAATCTAGGGGTAAACCTTTTCCAAATCAGGCCAAACCTCTTTTCCAAATTTCTTGCGATAAGCTTTTAATTCGTATAGTGAATGGAGATATAAACCCTACGGGATCATATACCTTTAACATAGTCTTTAAAACACAAAGCTTTGTAGATTTGATACTCTCTAGGTTATCTATAAGAGGTTAAGCATCCAGATGAAAGGTATCAGAATCAGCATTCCATTATATTCCTAAAACTTTTAAAGGGAGGTCAGAATTTTCTTGTTCACTGCATAACATATTTTCTTTCCACATTTTCCTTAGTTTCATTGAATTAGTTAAATTTACGTAAATGCATCCCAGCGTCTTTAAGAATTTTAGCGGTAGTAGAAGATAAATAGTACGCCTCTTCATCAGAATTTGAACCGGAAATTAAATCATCAACATACAGGGATGTATCTAACATTTCATAAACTTTATAATGCTCTTTCTTATACTTCTGAATATGACATTTGATAGTAGCGGCTAAAATGAAGGGGCTACAGGTAACACCAAATGGTACACGCGTAAATCTTAGAATTTTGAATAAGTCAACTGCTTTATCATCAAACCACAAAAATTTTAAATAATTTTGGTCTTCTGGCGTTAAGACAATTTGGAGAAAAACCTTCTCTAGATCCGCGCAGAATGCCACTTCATGTTTTCGGAAATTGATGATAATATCTAAAATGTTTGGGTTTAAATTGGGCCCTGGCCATAAACAATCATTTAAAGATTTAAACTGGTTTTCTTTTGAAGAAGCATCAAAGACCATCCTCACCTTAGTGGTGGATTTGTCATCCCTCGTAACGGGTCTATGCGGCATGAAATAACCGTTCTCAACGTCATTATCTGAACATTCTTCAACTACGTTATTTCCCTTTTGTTCAGTAACAGTGTCTTTATATTGTTGGAGAAGATCGTCATTTTTTGCGAGCTTACGATTTAATTCACAGAAACGATACTTCGCTGTTTTGAAATTAGTCCCTAACCCTTCTTTACTGTCTTTCCACAATAATTTCGCTTCATATCTGTTATTAACGAATTTTAAATCGTTTTCAAATTTATTAATGATTTCTTTATCTATTTTTGAAAATTCATCGTCACTAATACCAATTGCTTCAAGGTCCCAGAATTTCTTTAAATCTTTCTGTTCGGCATTTTCAACAGATAACTTGAAAACGGATGAGTCTTTATTTTTTCCCTTTTCATCATTATATATGGAACCAGAAAGCGACCATCCAAATAAGCTTTCACACACAAATAGCGATTTTGTTATTTTTTCTGCTGTCCCAGGAATGTTTATTTGCCAGAGATAATCGGCGCCTATCAATAACTGTACTCAAAAGCCGTATAACGTATTCCAATTAGACAACTCGTATTTCTTGAATTTGCTTTTGACATCTGTGTTTAGTCTAGGCTCTAGGACAGGGGTCGCCAAAGTGGTCTATATAGACCCCTAGGGGTCTATTTAACAACAGTAGGGGTCTATCTGACTCAAGGGGTCGAATGGGGGTCTATTGCGACTCGAAGGAAAAACAGTTCTTAATACGCAAATCACACATATCTAACTGCGTACGTAAAAATTTAAAATATTTTTATAATTGACTTAATATTATATTCTTCATAGATAATAAAATAATAAATCAGAAAACAATCTGCCCCTTTTTTCCTTATGTGTTTTCGTTTGTTGATTTGGAAAACATCGACATCCTACATTGGATTATTGCGCCATTTTCGGCGCAAATTGATAACGTCGACATCAACATACAAGAGGAGCTTGCTGAACTATTGTCCGATCTTGAAGCAAAAACGCTTATTAAAAATTTGACAATACATAAATTTTGGAGTAATATAAATATAAAGCAAAAATATGTGAAACTTTACGAAATGGTTCAGCCATTTATGCTGGCTTTTCCCAAGTTCGTATATGGTTGAAGCCGGTTTCAGTCACGTTAATTCAATTTTAACTAAAAACAGAAATAAATTAAATGTGGAGCTTCGAGGGGATTTACGGTTAAAAATTGACTAATTTAGAACCCAATATAGCGAACCTTGCCAAGAAACACCAGGCACACTCATCTCATTAAGAAGTAAAAAATCTGTAGCTACTTTACTTACTGTTTCTGATTTATTAAATATTTAGACTAATATATAGTTTTATTTTAATTACCTGAAAATTACCTTTGTGGGGGTCTATGGATATTTCGAAAAATTATTTAGGGGGCGATGATCAAAAAATTTTTCGACCCCTGCTCTAGGAGGATAAATCATCGCGGTAGAAATCAGTCACCAACGCCTCAACGCATATATTTCGCTCGAGAATTTTCACGTTCTGTAAGGTAACCTTGACCACGTCATAATTTTTTGTTTTTCTTTAAGAGCGCCGAAAGAGTATACTAGTAATTTTTTCTTTCTTACTACTGGGGGTTTTAAGTATGATGTTTAATTCTTTAGTAATAAATGTCCGTTGACTGCCACTGTCAAAAAGACAAAGCAAATTTTGACTGTAAATCGGATGATATTTTTATGCAACATGTTTGCAATACAACTTCATTAAATAAATCTGAGTTTTTAATTTCACGTTGAGAAACGGAAGTTACTATGGTATCACTTTCATTTTTAGGAACTTCAGGGGGCTTTTTGTTTGATTTCATGCATATCGAAACATATGAAACTTACTACCGCATATTTTGCAAGGCTCATTTAGAAATTTACACTTCGCAGCAATATGGAATATCCTAAAGCACACAAAACACCTACCATCGTTCTTTAGTTTTTTACGCTTCTCAGGAATCGAAAGCGATTGACAGAAATTAGTATTATGTTCTGAACTGCTGCAAAAGAAACAGTTATTCTTAATACTAGTTGGAAAAGCAGATGCTGTAGGAATATTACGTTTAAAATTTTGGTGTCTATATTTTTCTAGTTTATCATGCGATATCCTTACGGAACTATTCAAATGCATTGTAACTTCACGCGATTCTATTTCTTCTTTAATAAAGGTGATTAGCTCATTGATATCCCAGTCCGAACTTTTGGCACATCTTCTATTAAATTCTAAAGCAATATCTGGTGGAATCAACTTAAGTAAAATTGGGCATAATAAATGACCATAACTTCCAGATGCAACCCCTAAAGAGTTTAAATTACGAATCTGAATTTCACAATTGTCATAGAGTTCCCTCACAGCTCGTAAGTTAGAAGAATGTTTTACTGGATTGAGATTTAAAAGCTTATTCATATGGGCGTTAATAACGACATCAGTTCTACCAAACCGTTCTTTCAAAAGGGCGATAGCAGAACTATAATTTTCGTTAGTTAACGAAAACCCAAATACAGCATTAGCTGCACTTCCACCAAGCAGTGATTTCAAATAACAAAATTTATCAAGTGGTGTCAAATGCTCATTACTATCTATAGCATTCGAAAATTGGCTCCAAACTCAAGCCATAAGCAAGAATCATAATAATATTTTTCGACTGTAAGCTTTGGAAGCTACATAAATTTAGGTCCAGTATTGTTACTAGGAACACTATTTTCACTACTTAAAACACTAGAACTATGAGAATTAATTTGAGAATTAGAGTTCAAATTTTTATCTAAATACCGCGTAATTCTATTTTTCCATTCAATAATTTTTTCATTATAATCTTCAACAACTTCCAATTTCGGATTCAATATCTTCAAGGGTCAAACCGCTTTCGATTTCACAATTCAGTTGTTTAAGACCATCATACTTTTCAATTAATTGCTCTTTGAGAACACTTAACTGATCAATTTTTTGTTCATGAGTCATTTCTGACTGTTATGTCGATAGCTCAATGATCACCACACTTATAATAACTACGCTGGTTCGTTATTTTATTAATACACATATTTAAATTACAATTACTCCTCACTAACTCATGGCTGTAATCAGCCCTCACACACCGTCGATGGCAGTTCTCAAACTCGTCTGATCA
>KK115615.1:0-43187 GCA_000611955.2 Stegodyphus mimosarum
ATACATTTTCATACTTTGTATTTAATTACTTTTTTCCCTTATGAATGTTTTCATTGTATTATTAAAGAGTGATGTTATTTCTTATAATTCTGCTTTTTACTTACGATTTGTAAGCCTCGTGTGATACTTGTGGTACACGAGGATTCCTATTTTTTAAATAAAAAAAAAAAAAGAACCACCTTGCTTCACCTTCCTGTGTGCATTCTTTCCCCTGGGGTTGCCGGGCACTTGGCCTCTTTGTACCATCTCGGATCGCCAAACGAGTATTTGGCGGAAAGAAGAAAAAGGCTTGGAGCGATCGACGAGGGAGAGACGTGGGCGGACGGCGAGAAAGAAAAGTATACTGAAGGAGTCACAAGACCAGAAAACTGTCGCTTCGTCCGGAGTAGCTATCTGCGTTATCATAGAACGAAGTCTGAAGAAAATGGAGGAGAGTAACCACCTATGTTGGGCGACGCAATGAAGACGAATCCCACATAGAAGGGGCGGAAGGCTCCGAGGCTACCTTTTCCTGTTCAGTTTTCTAATTTTCATTCTTTTCCTTTTTTAGCTAAAATGTGGCTGCGCTGTGACGTGGCAGAAGTTCCCTTCACTTGTCTGATGTTAAGGGCAGCATGTATCTTCATGTTCACTGATAAGTAACTTGTTGGAACGGTATGAAAAATTTTATTTTATTTTTGTACAACACCACTAGTTTGTACTAAATCAGTTTATCTCTAATAAATCCTATATTTATTAACTTATCTTGTAATGTCTTCACTTTTAACTTAGAACACTGGACCCAATAGTTTATTTTAAATTTTACACAACGCAACTTTAAATCCTCTGTTGGAGTTTATCTGGTACTATTTACTGTTTATTTGAACACACAAGTTTTACAGTCTAAATGTTGTTTATCATGTATGTCACAAACTTTTACACCCATGCAGTGTTTGTCATCTTCATGTGATTTACAATTGTTATCCTAATTTTGACTTTCATGTGATATTGAACTTTAAAACTTAAAGACTTAAGTTAGTAAAAACTCCAACAGTTTTTTTCCCATTAATAAGTTGCTGATTCTGTGATTTTTCTCAGTTTCTTTGCATAATAGCTCGCAACTACGGCCTTAGCCAACTTGCGATCCTATGCGATTCCGAGTCGTCTCTGTACCTCCTGCACACCCTGTAGGTTTGTTGATCTGGTAGCGAATCACCCTGCATATAATGTCCCTGAGCAAGTTTAAGTATTAAAAGCTTTGGCTTCTAACACGTAATGGAAATATCTGTAAACTGCTACAAAAGCTTTATTTATGCATTAGATGGTTTTTGAATAACATCTTTCTGGCTATACAGACTAATGGCGCAAGATCAATTGTTTTACTCTTTCATTGGCAAATCTGATTGCAAAGTTTTATTAAATTTTAGGATTAGATTAGAATTATTATTATACAACAAATAAAATTCTTGAAGTAACAGAACTACAACCGAAGAAGTTTTAAACGAACTGGTTAACACATTTGCACTATTTGTTATGCTAAATTATGGTAACGTTAAAGGTTAAATTCTTTAGCTTTGCGGAAGTGTAACTTTAGGGAATAAAACCCACAGATTCAGCTTACCCACACTTTCTGCCATGTATGCAGATCCAAACTGTTGTTTAAAAATATTTCTGTAGACATTATTTAAAGATTAAATTTTAAACTACATTAAACTGCAGATTAATCGGGTGTTATGTAAAAAATAATCAAGTTTCTTAGTTGCCAAACGATGGAAAATTTACTGTCACAAACCATCAGAAAAACGAATTCCACAGAAAATACAGAAAAGAAAAGGAAATGCGTGAGATTCTAATTAAAATACAAGAATAATATTGAATTTTTTTTTCTATTTTGGAATCTACTCTTGCTGTTTTGAATGCTAAATTAATTTACATAATATTTTCTACATTAAACTGCTTAAAACCTCAAGAAAGTTGCACGGTTCACGTTTAAGTTTTTAATCAGTTATTTTATGTTAATTTTCTGGCCTTTCGCTCTAATTTTCATTTTTCCTGCCAGAGTATAAATTTCTAACTCGCGTGATATTCAAATGAGGCAGAAAGAAGAGCCTATTTCAAAGAAGGTTTTACAGGATAGAAGTAGAGCTGTTTTGCCTGCTTGAAAGTCACGTTGATAATTTGATTTCTCTTGAGAATAGTATTATGCGGCTTGAGTTATTCTCGCTGTTAGGCTTGTTAGTTCGACCTTGGGTAAAATCGAATTGTGCAGCCGTTAGGCTAAGTTACTTGGCTTAGTTTTAATTCATCCTTTATCTTTAATTTAAGCTATAAGTGTTAGCTTCTCTAAGCACAAGTTGGTGCCATCTGTTGAACTTTTATTTGATTTAATGAAAGCGTCTTTTACATCCTTTCCCTGTCTCTATGGTACATAAAAGACACAGCAATCAATTATCCATTAGTCTTTACAAGGGTTTATCTAGTTTATTCTCGATGAAACCCTTCAAAATTATTAATTATAATATTATTTTCTGTCAGTTATAATTAAAGTTATTCCTCTGTCCTGTGTTTTTTAACTGCTGTCAGGGTAATCGTAATTTTGGATCAACCGCGGTCATTAGTCCCGTATTAGCTCAGAAGTCTACTGTAAGTTTTTTGTAATAAAAGATTGTTTCAATACAATCAAAAAATAGCCCTGTATAGGAAAACAATATGCCAAAACTTTAAATGCTAATGCAACTAATAATAAGCAGAGAGAATTGTTGTAACGTGAGTTAGTGCTCAGTACTATAGTTTCGGTGGTTAAACTGAACTTTCTTTTTCAGCTGTTTGAATCAAACTGGAGCAAAAAGAACATATAACATATGCTTACATGAGACAACAAAGAACAGCTAAAGTTTTTAACTAAGATATAGCAAACGGAACGCCTAGCGTCATTTGTTGACCAAACAGTAACCCAGAAAGGCTTAAAAATTTCTTGGAATGTTAACAAAAAAATGGTTCAGAAATGAATCATTAGCAGAGCCAAAAGATTTTTATGAATGTTAAACACTTCCAGGAGATCCAGTTCATCAACAGAAGGCGTTTTTGAAGAGTTTTAGCAACAGGGAAAGGGAAAGCAAAACTTTTGCTCAGCAGAATGTAGTAATGTATTTAGAAGTTTCTTCTTTCCGTGTAAAAGGTTCATGTTCTTTAGCCCTACGTTTTAAAACCCAATTAGTTTGATCAATATACACTCTTAGGCAAAAAAAACGACGCACCGAGACGATATAAAGCACACTGGACACAAATTGATATGCACACAGGTTTCGACGGAAAAAGCAAAATTTTACATTTCGGCTGCCAATGAATGAACGGTTGTCGCTACAGCGCATCTGATCTGCGCAACTGGCAGGATATTTAAGAGGAGAAATTACGATTCCAGGTTATAAATTCTTCACGAATTTCATTCCGTGTACTCTGGTAGACAGTAACTATGCCTCGCATACAGGTGCGCAAACGACTGCGCAGATGTCAGAGTTTGAGAGATGTCGTGTAATTGGGCTCCAGGAAGCCGGTAGGTCTTACCGGCGAATAGCTTGACATTTGAGCAGGAGCAATGCCACTATTAGACGATGTTGGCAGGAAAGGGTGAACCATGGCCGCACACAGCGTCGAGAAGGAAGCGGTAGGCCTAGAGAAACGACAGAACGTGAAGACCGAGTAATCGTCAGAGCGGCACTCACAGCCGCAAATGCATCATTATCATCGAATGTACGTGCAACTAGTGCTTCAGTGACCGCAAGGACCATTCATAGACGGCTCACAGAAAGGGTGCTGAGCTCACGGTGCCCCTTACGCCGACTACAATTGACCTTTGTACAACGTCAAACTCGTTTGCAGTGGTGTCGGGCTCATTCGCACTGGAATGTCACTGTCTGGAGTAGAATAGTCTTCAGTGATGAGTCCCGCTTTGAACTGAGCCCCGATGACCAGCGAAGGCGAGTCTGGAGACGCCCCGGACAGCGGCGTGATACCAACCTATCTTCCGACAGACAGGCCGACAACCAGGAGTGATGGTCTGGGGTGCCATTCCATTTCATAGTAGGACCCCCTTGGTTGTCATCCGTCTCAACCTTACAGCACAGCGGTACGTCGACGAAGTTCTAAGGCCCGTTGTGTTGCCCTTCGTGTCACGCCACTCTAGGCTTATATTTCAGCAAGATAATACCCACCCCCACACTGCGCATGTTTCTACTGCTTGCCTTAGTGCTTGCCGAACATTACCTCGGCCAGCAACGTCGCCGGATCTCTCTCCTATTCAGCACGTTTGGAGCTTGGAGCATTATGGGCAGCTCGTGATGTTGATGATCTAACTCGCCAGTTGGACAGAATTTGGCACGATATCCCTCAGAAGGACATCCGCAACCTCTATCAATCGATGCCAAGCCGAATAACTGCTCATAAGGGCCAGAGGTGGACAAACGCGTTACTGACTTTTTCACTTTGTGAAGCTGTATCACTTCAATAAGTCATCCAATTTTTCTCAAACTGTAAACATTTGTTTTTCTGTACATGTACATCACTTCTACTGATTTCCGTCCCATTCGGATAACTCCTTCGTGGTGCGTCGTTTTTTTTTTTCTAAGAGTGTATATAAACCAAATTTGCAAGAAATTTTAAAGATATCCCAGGCTTTCAGGTCTGGAATTCTTTTAAACTCGATTTAATAGAATAAAAAAATCACACAACATCTCTGTCAGATTTCTAAAAATTTGTTTCTTAGTTCCTCTTGAGTCACTAGATAGCATTAGGGGCTTTGTTTTCTATCACTTGTCTAGACCATTCCGGAATTTTTCTCTGTTGTTGTCCTGTAGGTAAATGTTTATTTCTTCATATTGCATGTCCGCATATAAAAGTGCCTCATATTATGTGTAGATATTTTTATTTGCATTTACATTAATCCACCTCTTGTTTTGCACTCATATTATAGAGCTGTATCACTGGTCTCTAGAATTCTGTATATTTTAATGCTGATACCTAAATTTTCACATGCTAACACGACCTTTTCCGCTTCCTTCCTTTACTAGATTCTTCACCAAGCTTCACTCAAGATTAAGGTACGCTTATGAGGAAACGGCCTTCTTTTAGATTGCGGTGGACTGCAAATGCAGTTTTGGCCGTCTTCGACGAAATCTTTTAATTCATTACTCTTCCAAAGCTTTTCCTTCCGCACTCATAGAGCAGCATACAGCTCGCTCAAAGGCTTCACACACCTGTGTTTTCTTCTGTTTTAATTTCTTTTCAAGTTTTATTCTTTTCCATAATCCACCTCCCAAGTATATCATTTCTCGTCAGGCAGAACTAAGGGATTCTTTGAGGCTTCTGGTAAGAGCTACTTAAGTAGCTGAATACTAGAGAAAAGAAACAACTTTCAAGTTACAAAATTTTGTCGTGTTCACTTCTGAAAGCAAAGGAAAGATTCTACTTCCCTTCAAAACTGTAGTCCTGCAAATTTAATTATTTTACGCCGATGCCTCTTGCTTTTCATCAGCTTTACAGCTTTTATTACCTTTATAGCTTTTATTAGCTTTACAGGTTTTTATTAGTTTTTTTTTAAAAGTACACTGCACGAAAAAAGGAGACAGTTCTGTATCTCCCGTTTTTCTGGGCCGATTGAAAAACTTAAAATTACATTTTTCATGTCTCGAAAGCGCGACTTAGGATATGTATTAGATTTATATATAGCGTTGTTCGAATATAGGTATTTTCACGCAAAATCGAGCGCTTTCTGAAATGACATGTCAATAATTTTCCATATTTCGGTTGGATAATCAAACTCTGCCAAACTACTAAATTTTGTCAAAAGCGCAAGAGTAGGTTTTAAAAATTTATATCTAAACATTTTTAGCTAATTTTAGCTCATCCATGTTAACTGAACTTGACATGTATTTATCAATATCTCTTTTTTTATTAAACTTACCTCATTCCTTCTTTCACTTTTGGAAAATTAGGTTCATTCCAAATAAAATTCGCCCATTTTTTTATGTTTTATTTTTTAAATTGGTATTTTTAAATAAATTTTATAAATTTTTAAAAAAATATTTTGAATTATAATCTATAAAATTTTTACCATCATCTTAAAGTTGATGTTTTCTTAAGCATATCTGCAAAAAATTAGAGTTTTTTTATTCAAAATGTTCTAGCATATACGTGAATTTATATACTTGCTCGCTTTGAAATTTGGCATATTTCTTAAAAGCGATAATAACACAAATGTGATTTAAGAGCATTGTTAAAATTATTTGAAAATACTAACGATAATTTTTTTCACTAGTCTGCAATGAAAAAAGGAAAAGGATAGACTATTCTTGACGAAAACTAAAAAAAATACGCCAAGATAAATTTTTGAATTTATCCGTAAATTTCGCACCAAATTTTACAAAATTTAACATTTACGGATAATTTGAGCTGCAGAATCGAAATATGGAAAACACGTGGCATGCCATTTCAGAAACAGTCCGATTTTGTGTCAAATTACCTAAGTTAGAATGATGCTCTATATAAATCTAATATATATCCTAAAACGCAAAGTGAATTTCGTCAATTGGCCCAATAGAACGGGAGATATAGAACTGTCCATTTTTCTTCCGCAGTGTACCTCTTTTCTTGCATCACGTCGACAACAATCATATGTATTCTTTTATTTATTTATTTATTTGTCAAACTTTTCTTTCAGTTATTTTTAGAACTGAGCACCAATTATTAATAATCCATTAGCAGTACCTTATTACTTTAGGGTCTACTTTTTAACCAACATTACGTCTTAAATTCCTGAAAGATAAAATACTTAACTAACATATATATATATTAGATTTTATTCGAATGTACATTTTTTGTTCAAATAATGTCATTATATATAAATATGTACATATGTGTGCTTCCGCTTTACATTCCAAAAATGTTTTGCGCATGTTCTTATGCAATACATCATAACTGCAATACACGAACGGCACACCGACAGGATACATTTTGTTGGCATTGTCTTCGCATGAAAATGACTTCTCCTAACAATAAAAATAAATTTGAACGTTCGATAAGTTGTTTTTTATTATTCATAACAAACATTTTATACTAATAATCTGCAAAAACCTTTTTCGAGGAATCAAAATTAAACAGTGGAATAAAAAATGGTGTAGTTATATGAAATAAACATGGCTTCAATATGTGAAATTTACACGGCTTCAGTCATGGTGACAAATATACCTAAAGAATAAATTGTTACTACTAATTTGATCAATTATTAAGGATGGGACATCTGAAAGAAGTTTTAAACATGTTTTAGTTAAAAAAGAAATTAATTTAATTCGTCGTGGGCTCAAAATTTTAAAAGTATGCAAAAAGCCTGCCTCAAAAAATTCTAATTCCTAAGTTCGAAAATTTGATCTAGTTGTGGATGAAAGCCTATGCTTATGCACTTTTAGCTTAGATTTTGATTTTAAAATACGTGCTCGACGTAAAGACGCTACGACAATTATTTACACAAAGTTCTTTTCTAAGATGAGAAATTTGTTTTACCTTCGAGAGTTTACATTGTGTGCAGAATGTTTATCAAGATGAGTAGTGGAATTGAGTTAAATCTGCTTTCTGTAGACATTGTAGTAACTTCCTTCTCTTAGGAATTTTGAGAATTCTTTAATATTAAATTAGATCTTTTCTCAGTTTACGTTTAGGGTTAATTAAAATAAATAAATATTAAGGTATTAAATTGGACGTTTTCGTAAATCGTAAATTTCACGAATGTCAAAATTCTGTATGTTTTTTATAAAGCACTAATATTTCATTAAAGAATTCCTAGATTTCTCTTAACAAGATTTCATTTTTCAGGAAGCAGTAAACCTAAAAAATAATTCTTATATCATTTATATGCCTAAAATCAATATTTAAGGTAATAAAAGCTGCTGTTAAGAAAAAGCGGTTTTCGTTTATTTGCTTATTTTGAAGTTGTATTATGATTATGTAGAATTACCTCTATTTCTGTCTTAATGGTTTGAGCTCTAGTTTTCGTTGAGATACTTTCTATATAAGATCTCAAACCTTTTCTTAATACGATTAAACACCTTTTTATCTAATTCGTTTTTTATCAAATAACCGAGCTTCCAAAGCCAGTTTCATTTATTTCCAAGCCTTTTGATATCTGCTTTTCTTAATCTGACGTTGAAAGATTTTTGCCTAATTTCTCCGAACACCTGGCCCTTTTTTATCACTTGCTACTTCATCTTGGCTTGCGATGTTGTTATTTTTTGCGATGTTTTTTAGGTTTGCCTCGAAAGTGCAAGAATTGGCTTGAGGTTAAGTGGAAGCTTATATCAGACAGCATTTCTTCATATTTCATTCCTGCAGAAATTATTTGAAATTATTATCGCATTTTACCGGTTCCTTGTCCAAAGTTAATTCCAATTTTGTCAAATTTATGTACCGTTTTCTTAAATAAGTTAATTTTTTATTATTATTTAATCATTTAAACGTGTAATTTTTGCTCCTATTTCGCGTTCATACTTATTTCCTTAAATCTGGCATACTTGTATCGCATATTAAAGGCACAAGTTTAAGGAGGGCGTGAATTGAAGTTGCAAACCTAATTCATACTTACATATAAACACATTTATGTATATGCCTATGCATTCCGTACGTACTGGAATATTTTATTTTCCTTTTCAATAATTTCGTCATTTTAAAACAGAAATAAGAAAATTATATGGTATAACAGTAATAGATGCAGTGTTATTACTCTTTTAAATAGCCCCTCGTTATAAAAAAAATAATTAATTACAGTTATTTTCTTGAATTCTATTACTTCCTTTATTTATTCATTGTAAACTGTTATTATTGCAAAATTGGAGAAACACCTTTGATGTGTCTACACTAAGATGCAAGTAAAAAAGAATACATTAGATTTAAAAAATTGAAAGTAAAATAATGGAAAATGCTTGCGAAGATAGTTTGTCTGCTGGAAAGAAATACGCGTTCATAAATACGCACTTTCTACGTTGTTAATACTGTCACTACCAAAACGTTTATAAATAATTTCATAAATAAGTTAAATACCCGTAGAATAAACTGTACGTAAGCAAAACCAAATATATTCTGAATAAAAACGGCACATTTCAACTATTGCTGATTGATATACGTTTCATACTGAAAGAAGACATATCAAAGTATGTGTTAAATATTTTTAAAAAAATCAGCTTGCAACAGAAATAAAAATTTTAAAAAACTGGAAAGGGAGCCACCATTTCTAGTCTGTACTTTAATTATTCTGAATTATTCTGTTAACGTGGCGACAAACATGACCTGTAAAATCAGTAATAATGCTATTACTCTTATTGAAAGGCCCTCCGTATGCTAATGATAACAATAAGATAATGTAAGCGACTTATCGCTATGTCTAGTTAATGACACAGAAACGTAAGACGCATGTAAAAGGTACTTTTATTCAGAACTCAAATAGTTTTAAAGAAGGCATGTCTTGTGCTTACACAACTAGCCAGTATTTATGGAGTAATTCAAAAGTAAGCAACTTTGAGCCAAAACTCAGCTAAATCTTAAGTTAGCACAAAGGGTACACAAAACTAATTAGTGCACAAGCTGGCTCAAATCTACACCGACGTGACAAGCATTACTGGGAAGAGCAAAGCAACGCCGAAGACGGACTGCTAACTTAGAATATCAACTAGTAAAGTTGCTCCAGCAAGCGGAACATGCTTTGACTAAACGATCAAAAAATTTCCCTTTAAATGTTATTTCTTTCTACCTCATTTGAATACTCGCGAGCTAAAATTTACATTCTGGAAGGAAAACGGAAAGGGAGGAATGACAGTATAAATACTGGTGAACCCTCCGAGCGTGACGAATTTAACCCTCAAATTTCAAAGTTCCGCAAAATGTCAGGAATAAACTGTATTTTCTTGATTATAATTAAAAAATGACTCTCTCATTTTGTACCTTGATTCCTTTCCTTCAAATATACAACCAATATACAACCGACTGGAAAAGGAAATTATCTGAAATTAATCACACGCGCAGACGATATTTATAAAAGTAAAGATATTCAAACCTGAAAAGGAAAATATATAAGTTATTCCATCAATAAATGCGATAAGTTTGTTTATATCTTTATTTATATCTTTATTATCGGCAACAAGGGAAACGAGGAAGTGGATGCCCTAGCAAAAGAAGCAGCTAGGGGCCTCAATGCAACGAAACTATCCATTCCATGGCCAGACTCCCACCTCAAGATGCAACTCAAAATTGCTTTTGAAAAAGTATGGCAGAACTGGTGGGACTTCGCTGAACGGGGCAGGCGTACATACGACCTGTATCCAAAAATATGCTCCACCCCATACGTCATAAGTAGACAAATAACATGGCTGATCTCAGGCCACGGCCCTTTCCTCACATACTTCTACAAGAGGAATCTCTCACTTTCAGATCTTTGTGTATGTGGGCAGAGGGAAGATCCAGAACATTACCTATTCACGTGCACCATAACAGCAAATCTGCACTTAACAAGACCAAGACTAGACCAAGATGTGAATCCGTATCTCAGATGCGCACTCAATAATAACCATATGAGGAAGCGCATATCCCAAATAATGGACACTCTGACATCAAAGGGTCTAGAACTGTGCAACACAGAGTGATCCTCCAACTCATTCATTAAAGAATAACCTCCAATGATCAATCTTCGAATCTTTAGCTGACACAGCAAATAATGAAAACAATTCAATATAGTTCAAATCGTCATATAAATGGTAAGAATCACTTAAAAACACCAGCTAGTCAACGAACTTACATGAGTAATTCAATTATTCCAAAAATTCAATGTGCTCATCAACAACCAAATTAAACACATAGATTGAATCTACAAACAATGAACGACTAGGTATGATGAACATGCAATAGCAGCCAAAGTAGACATTGGCATAAGACAGTGACGCCGCCAGCAGTGGCAGAGCTTGTGATGTCGCTTGCTCTAGACAACAGAAGCACCTCTACACCAAAACGGCACCGTGGGTCCCAGGAAGGCTTTGCTAATCTGGATAGCTAGCGTAAGGGGCCTATACCTACTTATCCAGGGTAAATAATAGGTGGCTCCCTACACTTATACCTAACCTAACCTATATCTTTATTATTTTATGAGTTATTAAACATCAAAATGGGTCCGGAACTTTATAAACACCCTGTATTTTATTAAAGTATTATTGCATTTGCAAACATTATTTTAATATTATCCATTAAGTAAAAGCATGATATAATAATATATATGATTATATTTGGCTGATAAGATATTTCTTCCAACTTTATTTTATTTTTCTACATTTTAAATTCTCAAAACTGTCTAATATTGTATTTCCACCCTCAGAATCAAAAACTCGGATAATATTTTAAAAACTGATGAAACTGAATTTTCACTTTGAAAAATGGTATAACATCACTTGAAAGTGACACCTCTACTCAAAGTTTTTATCAAGTATGCTGCAGGAAAGGAGTTGGATATAATCTTCGGTCACTACAGGGGAAACGTGAAGAGGAAGCATACAGGAAGAGTTGGACATATACGTCAAAGTGATAGATTATACACGTCAGAAGTAAGTTTCGATCTATACATCACTATTCTCAGATTGAAATCCATTCAGTGATTCAAACATACTTGATTTACTTCAACTAGTTTTCTTCTTTTTGGTTACAGAACTAGGAGTATAATACACGATTTATACAGAGCTGAGAAAATACGCGTCTCTCTTATTTTCCACTGTGTTTTAAAGTAATGATAATTTAAAGTAACAAGAAATTTATTCTGTATTTAACACATATACATCTGTATTTAACACATATACATACAACTTATATTTAATACATCTGTATTTAACACATATACATACCCACAGCAACTGGTGGTAACCACTAAAATGTAAAGAGTTATAAGGTATTTCTCTCGCCTTCCTAGCATGCTTTCGTGGCACACTCTGCGCGTATTCGAGAGGTCGGAGGTTAGAGTCCCGGTGAGGGCATTGCTCATTTTTCATGCTTCCTACTTCAAAAAGTCCTAATCATTCTACAGAGTAAGTTATGATTTTTAGGCACATATGTGTTTTAAATCGCATATCTTATTTCATTGCTACAATGGAGTGGAAAATATAATATCCAGAATTCTTGGACAAGAAACAATTCCAAAAGCTTTGCTCTTATTACTGACTGGAAAGATTTCGACACGTGACTAATACTAAATGTGTTCTAAATGCTATATGAAACTCATTTTTTGTGATATACAAGCTTACTTTTGGTCTAAAAGAAAGAATAAATGCGCACAAGTGCATATATAGAGAGACACGGCTGTCTCTCACAGATAGACAGAGAAAAGGAGAATAAGATCAATAATTTAAACATATAGTTGAAAAGTATTTAATTAAATATTATGAATGTTGCACAAAATGCTGCAAAACTGATGTGAATAAAATAGGAAATGTGAAATATTAATCTATGCGATGGTGGCGAACAATTTAACATGAAGAAAGCACAAAACAATACTATCAAATCAAACAACAAGATTACAAACGAAGATTACGATCTACAAACATTGAAATTAATCTTGGCTACATATGCTACGATTAAATTAAAGCAAAAGCAAAATAATTAAATGAAAAATAAAGAAGTAAAATTGATAATTTTTTTATCTTAATAAAGGAGTAGCCAAGAGAATAATCAATTGAGCCACATTTCGGAATTACATCTGAATGAATTTCATACGCATTGTTGCGTGCGTACGGGTTCGTAATGGATTGAATGCACAAGTCGATAGAAAAATAGTAAATTTTATTCTTTTCACAAGAAATAAAACAAAATGCTGAAATATTTCTTTAGAGATAGTCGCACAATATCACAGTATCTCAGAGTAGTTATATTTTAAACTACTACAGGTTAAATAAAACGCAAATTCAAAATACAGGGAAACTAATTCGATCTCACAGAGAATTAGCTACAATCAAATAACAGCACTAAGTAAACAACAGTTTGCTTAAACAGCTACAACTGAGCTGAGATGTTTTTCATCTTGCTTTTATAAGCTTTTTAATCATCACGAGAATATTCTGGTATGATCTATTTTCTCGATTTTTCTGGATATTAAAACAATACAATTACGAGATATTTATTTCTTAAATATTAAATGCACGCACTCTTGTATTTTTACTTTTCCGGCTCAGCTGTCTCTTACAATTCGTCAGCGCTGCGTTGCCCGGGAAAATAAAACAATTTTATTTACAATTCTAAATAAAAAGCTAAATAAATACAAAATCCTTAATAGCATGATAATAAGCAAAAGGTTAAATTGAAAATTAATTCACTTCTTTTAATTTTATAAAATGTGATTTAAACATTACTAACACAAAATAAAAATTAAAATTTCGTTTGTTGAATAGTAAAAATTAGAGTTAATTAATCAATATAAATGAAAAATGAAAAATTAATAATTAAAAGAAAATATTAAAAATAAAAGAAGTAAAAGAGTGTAGGATCGGTACTTACTATCTAGGAGTATGATGTCTGTAAATTTACTTTAGAGATGGTTGTCTAGGGGCTTTCAATAATTAATCCAATTTATGGAAACCTCGAAAATTTAATGGAAAGATGAATAGTTGCTACAAACTACAAAGTGATTACATTCATAGAAGGAAATAGTTGAGATTATTTACAGATGAATGCAAATCAGCGTCTTTTACAATCAAACGTCTTTCACTCATGTTACCGTCTTAATGGCGGAATCGTCTGCATTCTATCCAGCGAAAAAAAAGCTCTCTCGCACAGCTTTCAGCGTCATCTGATTATTATCGACGATGTCATCCCATAAAAGTAAAAGTTATAAATTCATAATCAACAGAAAAGTAAAAATTTTTTAAATATTTAAGCATGTATCGAAACATAACTTGTCTTTTAACGATTCTAAAGAAAATATGTATTTCATATTTTACAAGTAACTAGAATTTATAAAAATATCGATAAGATGATTAAGTACGTAGAAAAGGCGAAGCAGTTTCACTTTCCAATCAAAGCGAAGATCCTTTTTTTTTATATATTTTTAAAAACAGGAAATGCATGAAATAGTGCAAATATTGTTAAAAGTGGAGTTAAAATTTTACAGAATGACCTAGGTAATTCAGAATAAAGTCAATTGTAGAAAATTAAGCTTCTAGAAAATACAGAAATGCAAAAATGTGAAAGCTTTACTA
The DNA here is from genome assembly GCA_000611955.2 of Stegodyphus mimosarum. NCBI lineage: Eukaryota > Metazoa > Arthropoda > Arachnida > Araneae > Eresidae > Stegodyphus > Stegodyphus mimosarum. The sequence goes on from KK115615.1 coordinate 14,244, forward strand.
AAATACAAATGAACTTTGATAAACCAATGGCCAATTGTTTCTACATTTTAATCGTTTATATCTATAGCTATATATACATCTATCTGTCTACCTATATATATACTTACATATATATATATACTTGTAAGGTATAGAAGTGTGATAAGTGTACAGAAATTTGTGAGGTGCCTATCGCATCCAAAATGATGAGAAAAGGCGAATATGTGTCCTAAGAAAGGCGAATACGTTTCCTAAAAGGCGAATATGTGTCCTTTGTTATATCACAGAGTTAAATAAGAATTTTAATGCCATCTGTTTATTTAATAATTATTCATCAGGAAATAAAACTGTGCGGTGAATACGCAGCTAATTTCTGTTTCTATCCATTCACTATACATGCTATTTGTATATGAGCTACACCTCTAAATATCCTGCCTGCAAATGCAAAATAATTGGTGCCTTTTCTCATCAAGTCATCTCGAAATAAAATATCATATACATTTATATATATATATATTCAAAGCATTAAAAAAAACTTCACAAACCTTTCAGTTGGCCTAGAATATCATACATTAAGTTATAAGAGAAACAAAAAAAAATCAAAATTATCAAAGTGTTTCTAATCAAGTGAACCTCTTCAATGAGGTTAACCCCACGAAATAAAGCAACAGGACTGCAAAATTACAGAAATTTATAACTTTGTACTGAGTTTGATTTTTAGCAATATTAATCTTTTCATTGCATAATTTAGAAACATGGCTGGCCATGACATGATATATGGAAACTGATGACTGAATTAATGGTACATGAAAAGAGATATAACAAAATACGATGCCTGTAAGTATTATAATATACACTCATGTCCATAAATTAAGGATAATTCGGAGTCACGCGGAAATCGAACTCTAAAATAAATATATCATCTGTAAAATCACTACACGCATCTTCAAGAATCATATGCAAATTTCAGGAAGTAACCAGATGACACCGATGGTACGTCACAATGACGAGAGTGTAAGAGAGTGAGATATAAGGAATACAGTCAAAGAAGTAAAATTATTCGCAGGCGCTTTATAAGCATTTCAGTGCAATAACCGAATAGTTATGACACAAAGGACGTATTTGGATGATTTTTTACGTGGTAGAATTATCGGACGTCTGTGCACAGAGTGTCACCTCCAGGCTTTGGCAACGATTCCAAGATGATGGTAATGTGAGTAGACGTTACAGCACAGGTCACCCCAGAGTTACAACGCCGAATGAGGACAGGTATTTGGCAGTTACTGCCAAAAGAAACAGGCGGAGTACAGCTTCAGACCTGTCTCGTCAGCCCTCTTCAGCCACTGGTACGACAATTTCAAGGCAGACCGTGTACAGACGCTTAGCGCAGATTGGTCTATATGCTCGTAGACCTGTCAGATGTGTTCCACTTACTGCAACTCACTGTCGCCTGCGGTTAGTCTGGAGTAGAGAGCATGCATTTTGGACACCGCAACAGTGGGCTTGTGTGATGTTTTCCGACGAGTCCAGGTTTATCTTGCAGTCTGATTCTCGCCGGACTTTCATATAGAGAGCTCCAGATACCCGTTACCACCAAGAAAACATCATTGAACGACACCGTTACGGTGGTGCAGAAGTGCTCGTTTGGGGTGGAATTATTTTGGGTTCCAGAACTGACCTGCATGTTCAAATTGGAACCATGATAAGCCAAATCTATCGGGACGTCTTTCTGGAACAACATGTACGTTTGTTTCGGGGCGCCATGGGCGCACAATTTGCGTTTACGGATGACAACGGCCGTCCTCACCGTGCAAAACATCGTAAGCGAATGTCTTCAATCGGAGGATATCACCCGTATAGACTAGCCAGCATTCTCACCGGACTTGAATCTAGTAGAGCACGTGTGGTACATGCTTGGCCGACGAGTTGCAGCCCGTCCACCTCCTCCTACATGTCTACCGGAACTTCGGAGAGCATTGATTTTTGAGTGGTGTAATATCCCCCAAGATCAGATCGATAATTTGATACTCAGCATGCCTAGGCGTTGTACGGACTGTATTGCATCTTCTGGGAGACATACAATGTATTAACAATCATACCAACCATGTAATATTGGTTTTTTTGTAAATAGTTTTTTTTTGGTAATTTGTCCAGGGAGAAAGCATCGCTATTTTTTTAATAATATCAAACATATAGCATCTTTTTTTGCTCTTCACCTTTTGTTTAATAAATAAGCTTTACAAATAAGTCAAATTTGTTTTTCTTCTAACTCTTCCTTTGCCTGATTTTGCATTATCTTTAATTTATGAATATGAGTATATATAAAATACAACATATATAAAATAATTGGTGCTATAATGTATGCTATCACAAAATTAAAATTAGCAAAAATACATTCATTTCAGGAAAACAAAACCTAATATATTCATAAAGTGAAATTTAATGCAATCTGTTTACTTCCATGTCATATGTCCGCTTTCCTATAAAACGAGACTAACTAATGCAGATAGTGTATCCTTAAAAGACTGCACTGGGTTAATCTTGTAATTCATTTAATGTTGTGCTTGCCTTTATTTCCATAATTGGTCCAATCTTTTAGTAAATAGTCAATGAGATATCTGCACCTGCCAACAAGAAGTGTATGAGAAACCCTGTATACTTTGGCTCTCAACGGAGCTAAGAAATAAACAATGGAATATATGTCTTACCAATAATTATGTTTGTGTATAAAGTTATCCTGCAGATAAAATATAGAACAACCCTGGTCAATGTACACAAGAGAACAAAAAATATCTATAATCCAATATACAATTAAATATGTGATATGAAAGTAAATGTGTTTACATACAGTGGGACAAAAAGCCATCATTCTAATCGAAACAAAATATTAATAGCATTCTTTAATATGAAAAGACTAGATGAATTTCAGAAAAGAAAGTGAAAAGCAGAATTCTCTATATAAACTAAAGAGGAACAAATTATCTAAAGCTTCGTCGCTTCTGCATTTGCATATAAATTAGATTTTCTAGTGGCAGCAGAGAAAGGGCATATTTTAAAGAAAAGAGGCATTAAATCCATTTTCTTTAAAACAGAGAAGAGAAATAAGACCTCTTTCTTTAAGAATAAAACACACATTTTATGCTGTTCGTTTTGTGGTTATGTTCATTCAGCAGTGCTTATTTTTGTAATGAAACGCAGGTTGCTTTTAAATGTAATTTCATGCTTCGCTCCGATAATATTTAATGGCATAAGTGTAGCGTGTTATTAGTAAGATTTTACGACTTACGAATAACGTAAATAAATCTTTCTAGCTTAATATTTTGCTAAGATGTGGTTTAAAAGATAAAATTTGTTTTTCATGTATAAATGTATAAACAGAAGTAATAAAACTATAACAGCTGTAACTTGTGATTCAGCTGCATTTTCTTACTGCAGGTTTATAAGATATTTCTCCCGCCTTCTTATCAAGCCTCGTGGTGTAATGGTCAGCACAGTTGGCGCGTATTCGAGAGTTTCGAGGTTCGAGTCCCGGTGAGGGCATTGCTCATTTTTCACGTCTCTAAGCATCAAAAAACATAATGACACTACATTATGAATTGCTAACGGGCTTTATGAATTACTAGCGGGCAAGCCCGTCAGATGACCGAGCTGCGGCCAAAGTAAAATTTATAAGTTCCATGTACTCCTGAAAAGAAGATGTATTAAATGATTTCAATATGAATAAAATCAGTTCATTCCTTCCAAGCAAAAAATAATTCGTAAATAACTTGTTGTTGCCAGACCAGGAACAAAAACATTTGACACACCAGGTTAATAAGTATGCGTATCACGTCATGCTATAAATTTAATGTAATATAACAACTTTTCGTAATATCAATAAAAGTATTAACGTGGCAATAACACACTGTGTCAGTTATCCTAACCTGAAGCAAAAACGTTGCCAACAGCAGCTGTATAGTTAAAACGCTGTCATTAACGAAACATTTTCGACATACAGTGACGTCACATACAATCACGTGCTTTCTTCAATGTCAGAATATCTTATATAATAATAATATATTTAATGTTTGGCAATGTTATTTTTATTTCTATTTTATAAAACTTTCAAATATTTTATTAACAAACTCTAAGATTTGAAAGTAAGCAATGGCAACACGTTTCGAAATAAAGCAAACTTATATGTTCAGCGCGCGAGACTTACCACTCGGGAAAATTAGTGCGAAATTTAGCGGTTTCAGAGTTTTTAATTAATATCTCGACTGCTAACCTTTTAAGAAGATAAGAATGGTTGAAATAGATTCCCACTAAATTTTGGAATCCCGGAGTACCTCTCTCGAAACTTAACTCTCCGCCGTTCTGGAGGAGATGATGTCATAAGTACCAAACAGACAGACGAGTACAGATTTTATTTAGATACACGGCAGTGTGTCAGCCAATTTCGGAACAGACGGAAAAGAAAGCAGCGAGACACCAGCCAATGCGTATTTCACAGGAACCATTTCGAGGTACTTTTGACTCCCCCATTACTCAAAAACAATTAGACCTACAAACTAGAAATTTTGTATGTCTACTGTAGCTCTCTTGAGCATCTAGAATCTTAAATGTAATTAATCTACCTCTTATATTTATGGTGTTATTAAGATCTGAAAGGGGCCATTTTCATCATTCACTGACTCACTCATCAGAAACCTAGACTCGAAATGACTTAGATACTTGAAATTTCGCCCATCGAAGTAGATTATTCGGCGTATACAAAGAAAAATCTAAAACTTAAAAAAACTGCATTATTATCCAGGTTAAAACAAACTATTCATATAACGAGCATTTGACAACGTCACCAATAGATGGCGTTGCATCGATCACTGGTTTCAACGCCACTCAGATGCTAATTAGCTTCACCAAAAGTGAAGAATTTCGAGCCTAACTACACCGATATCGCGAAAAGAATGTAAACAGCTTTCAAACAATATAAGCGTTGCCAGGTATTAGTTATCATCATTTTATTGCTGGCATACAACTACTAAGAGTTTTGACCAGTATGTTAATAATCATACCACATTAACATTTGTTTACAAAAATAAGATGCACTATTTATAAAGTGCATAGTCGTGTAGAGGCGCAAATGCAAGATAAAAAATCATGAGGAGTTTAAATACATTAAGTAACATTAAAAGATAAAATAAATACACAAAAGAGTTACATTTGCTAATTTAAAGTTAATAGACTAGAACTCAAAATTAACGTTTAAAAAATAGTCTACTGCCGAAATTCCTATTTCAAGTTTATCCATAATAGATTTGGCAGCTTTGAATTTCGCAAAGAATTCTTTGACTTTGTGTAAGTGAATTTTTACCCATTCAAAAACGGATGATGCATTTTCTTTGGTATCTTGTTGGGTTTTCTTTCGAAACCAGGCTGAAGCGTTTTCTGAGAAATTTTGTGCTTTAGCGTTTGGCAGAGAAGGGAATTCTTCGTTTGATAATGTGAATTTATTTTGGTTTCCTGATTTTTAAAGATCCTTTTTTGTTTCTTACAGCTTCAATAGCTTTTTGAATATTTCTTGAGTGGCACTACCTTTCTAGAACGAAACGTGTGCTTCGTTACATAAGGCATAAGTAGCAGTTTTAGTGTCTTCCTTCTTTTGCCTGTACGTTTCGTGAAATTGTGCACATTTTAGGCATCTAGGTTTATAGTGGCAGAGTTCTCGTGAGTGGCCGTACCTCTGGTACTTACGGCACTACACGGATCCCGGTCTCGATGTATAAGTTTCAATTGCGACTTCTAAGCCTCTGATGGTTCCGATGTTGTAAATTCTTTTCTCTTCTACGGATCTTTTTAAGTCAACTTGGAAAACTGGAACATTTATTAAATTGCCTTCTCTTACGGATGCAAGTTGCTTTACTTTTAAAGCAGGAATGTTTTTACTAAGTAGTTCCTGTTGGATTAATTCGTGATTAGTGCTGATAGGTAGCTTTTTAATAACAGCTTTTATGAGTTTCTCTAAGTTCAGCTTGAAGCTGTGAAATTGCATGCCTCTAGTTTGGAGATACTTAGAAAACGATAGTGATAGATTTCGTAAAGCCTTAGAGTTAATGATCCGCCTTTCATATTAGCGCGGTAATTTCTGATATTAATATTTTCCATTTGTTCCTTAATTGCTTCCCAGTTTCCACTAAAATCATCCATGAAAATAGGTGGAATGTTAATTTTGGTTTGAAATGGAGGTTGCTCCGAATTTTCATCAACCTTACTGTCGTCTTGGTTGAGATTCGCAAATTTATCTGATTGTTTTACCTCATTTTGCAGTGGAATTGTAAGTGGTCTTTGTACAGAATTACGTTGGGATGTAAATCCCTCACTATCAGTGAAAGAGAGCGTTTTTGCGCATTTGGTTAGTCTGAAAAGTGAACGGGCCATTTTCCACAGTGGTAGTATTCGCTTTTAAGCTTTCATTTGCTTTAATTTAAGTTGAATCATCTTGTGGTTTTTGTAGCTCCGTTAGGAGTAATTTTAGGTTGTTAAGTTCGATATCTTAATACTTGGCTTTTTTTGGCACGGATTAGATTGTTTTTCTCAGGATCTTCATCATGAATTTGCGAGTTGTTGAAAAGGTTCGCCATTTTAAGAGAGTTGATTCTGCCTGTGACTGATTCAATTGCTGGAATCTGAGTTCCATTAATATCGATCTCCTTTACTTCCATCGTACATGAATCGTTGAACCAAGCAAATAATTAAATGGTGCAAGGATCAATATACTTAAGGTCAAGTAGAAACTGGTATCCATTGCGAAAAGAAAAAAAAACGATCAGGGTAATGCAAAGCAAAATATAAGCGTTGCCGTTTGATACTCAAATTTAAGTAACGAAACAGATGTCATATGCAAATAAAACTGTAAAATAGGAAACGTGAATCTAACCTTTAAAATAAGATTTGAACATTTATATTGTTTAATAATTAAAATAGCTGTTTAACTTATTCTTTACATTTCTACGTCCCTTTAAAAATCTAAAACTTCAAAAACTCTATTATTATAAATTTTATTATTCTAACTCTGTTATGAGGTTAATCAAGAAGCCGTAAAACATTACACAGAAAAACAATCCAGTGGTAAATAAAAAGGCAGCTAGCACTAATCAGGCAAAGAAAAAACTATCATTTACAGGAGAAAACGACATAATAAATAAACTAACGGATAAATTGAAAGACCGGTTGCAGTCAGAAAAAGCTGTCACATGAGTTCTTCAGGATCGTAAAAAATATGTTAAACAACTACTTTAAATTATTCGAGCGACTCCAAAACAAAATAACTATTACAGTTGAAAACTTTTAAAGTATCTCCGCAAACACAAGCATAAAAGATAAATTTACCACTCTTGCAGGGGAATTTAAATATAAAAGTACCCCAGAGCCCTACTACTATGAAAGATCGTATGAAGTATTTGGTACAGAAGAAACCATTACAATAAATGAAGAGGGTCAAGCTAACAAAAATAGCATGTCTTGGTCTTGTGATCCTAAATTATGTTTCTTAGATGAAAAGTTTATAAAATTTATTTTATATTGTTTTCATCTCAGTGCAGCGTAAGCCCAAGAAAAAAAATTGAAGGTCATGTATTTGCTTAGACGCTTTTTCATTTAAGTGTCTAAATAAGAACATAACCTTTATTTTAGCTTTTGAAAAATTAATGATATCATAACAACAATATAAATTTGAAAAGTTCGGGAGAGACGATTTCGGCGTAGTCGGTGTCACCCACAAAAATGTTGAGATCAAACGGATGGCAACTGAAAAATGTTGAGATCAAACGGATGGCAATTTCCATAGCAGTTCCTTTAATCATAGCTGTAAGAATGTACAACGTTCTTCAATTTATTTAAAAAATAATTTATTACTTTCTTTCTTTCATACCATATTTCTAACTGGAAAAGTCAGATTTAATTAACGTAATTTATTGATAATTAAAAATTGGCAAGTAAATTTCTAATTTGGAGAAGTCAAATTTTTTAAAGCAATTTATTGACAGTTAAAACTTGCCAAGTTAGAAATCCGATATCGAAAGAAGTAATAAATTATTTTTTAAATGAATTGAAGAACGTTATACATTCCTGCAGTTATGATTAAAGGAAATGCTATGGAACTTGAAATCCGTTTTGTTTAATAAGTCTTTAAGTAGACTAATTTAGTTTGCTTGTTTTTAATTAGTCTTTAAGTGCGTATAATGCTACTTGTTTAACTCTTTCAGAAGTACTATGCTATATTTCCTTAATAATATCAAATCACTTTGATTATAATACATACTAATACATATTGTAAAAAAACATTATCAAGTTCTTTTAATATTGAAAACATTTTGGTCGCGACTATTAAATCTGCTTTATATGTTGTCACCTTTATTTTTAAACGAAGTAAAGTAAATGCGTTAATTAAGATTCATAGATGTTGTTTACTTCAAAAAGAAGCTACATTTAAAAAGCTCAAAATCAATGCAGTTGAAAATATCAAATACTATAATTAGATGTTTTGTGTCATAATATAACTTTTAATCTAGAGGTTTCTAAACTATCATCGTATCTCATAGTGCATTAAATCAGTGCTATAAATTTAATCATTGTCTATTATAATAAGCATTCCGGTAAGTTTTGAATTCAGGAAAACTTTTAATTCTTTGCATATTTCCAATCATACTATATCATTTAGTTAAAATCAATCAAATTCAAAGATCTTTAAAAGTTGAAATTAAAAATCCCAATCATTACTTTAGAATAATTCCATGTAATAAAATTTCACTAGTTATTGGTTGTCCTTAATTTTTTTTATTCTGCTTTTCCACAATTATGGAAACCACTTCCATTTTATTTCTTTATATTTTTCAGCTTTAATTAGATTCTATGAACTTCAGAAAACTTTTTAACTCTTTTTAACTTCTCATCTTCCTTTTTCAATATAACGTTAAAAAATCTTAAAGGTTTTTTTTTCTTGTATATCACGAATACTTTGTTCATGACCCCTCCTTAATTAGGTGCTTTTGGAAGGGACGAATATTCCTAACATAAATAAACATACATCGTTACTGGACATGTCTTGTGTAATAGGATCTTCCTTCTAGAGTTTAAAATCATCTGATACCAAAGCAAGTCGTCGAAGTCGTCGTTGCATACTGCTCACTTGATGCATGATTTTAGTTATCCGCATTTTTCTTTAAAAGCTGCAGAGTTCTTAAATGGTGCAGTGTAATTTCCTACTTTAAAGGAAGGTAACGAATCAAATCTTCTTGAAGTATGCAGAATTTCTGTAAAATCTAAATGCATTCTAAGACTAAACTTTTCTTAATTTCAAAATATGGTAAATGCTTAGTTTCCCACAAAACAATAAGAAGGTAATGTATTTATAGCTATAATATCTAAATGCTCATTCCGAAATTATAATCTTAGAAAACGCTATTTATACATGATTCATATGATATTTGCTGTTGCATCACTTGCGCAGTATCGGAAGAAAGAAAGAAACTAAGGAAATCTAAAAGAAAGGCCTTTTTTTGTTTTCTTTTTTATCGCTATGTATTACATTTAGAGTTACTGTAAAGCAAATCTCAGAAGTAACACATCTGAGGATAATCTAAAATGCTTATTCATAGAGTTAAATGTAAATTTCATTAAAAGATCTTAGATAACAATGTGTCTTTTGTATTAGATCTATGTCCCGCACTTGGAAGCATATCAAGGTAGCTTTATAGAGCTGTAGAAAAATTAATTAGTTATTAACAAAATTTATTTTTATAAGATCCTAGATAACAATGTGTCTCTTGTATTAAATCTACGTCACGTATTTGAAAACACATCAAGGTAGCTTCATAGAGCTATACAGAAATGAATTAGTTATTAACAAAATTTACAACTGTGTCTTTTTTTTTCTCCCAATAAGTTCTTTACTTGGTGCATTGGATTCATCGAAGAAAGAAGTTAAATTCAGACTATCGACTAAAGTATCTTACACAGCTATAGTTCGACAGCCTTATCCGCGACCATGAGCGCAAATACGCATGCGCCATTCGGACCGAATTATTCTCAAAATAGGGTGGAAGGACGGGGACTTTCTTTTCTTCCAGCATATCTCTTTCCCGAGAAGAGAAGACTTTCATGTGACCTTTCACGTCGCAGCAAGTAATAACATCTCTTTTGGACGAGTCTATATGTTTTGCCAGAATGCCAGCCAGGGTTCCGTTTGAGACGGTCGAACTATACTGAACATTAATATTGTGTTTATTCGCCTTTTACTAGTAACGCTACGTTTTCATTACGCGTGTTAACGTCAGTTTATACTCTTGCCTTGAAGTAGGTCTAGGTTCCAAACTTCTTATTCCTATTCATCCCAGTGATGCTGCATGAACATAAATGTTTAGGGCTGCAGATGGACTAGCTAAGCCACAATATTTAATTTTTATGAAACAATTGCCTAACTGACTTCAGATTTTGATTACGTATGATACCAACAGTCTCAATGCTTATTGTTGTCGAATAGCTGGTACCACATAAATCTTCAATTACGTTAAGACGGACGTATACAAAGTGCGAAACGACAATTCTGTGAATTTATTTATTAAAAGTTCAACAGTTGCTGGATTATTAATATTGTGTGTAAATTACTTGCTATGACACACTGTTCATTATTTCAAGGAAAACCTATAATACTGCAGTTACAGTATCATGTAAAAGTATCCCTAGGGTGTAAGCAAAACGTTTTGCTCATTTTGTAGTTGCTTATTGTGATCCAATGATTTTATCAAGGATGATTTTTGAATAATATAGTTCAGACTTTACAAACAGAGATTCAGGCAATACAACATATAAAGACACACAGTTTGTCACAGTAACTCATACATTAGGAATTTAAAAATAGCATACGATAAGGAGCATATCAGAACTCTGTACGAGATAAAAAGAAAGTCACCAGTTAATGGCTGCAGCCGCTGCTTGTCGAAGCATTCGTCGGTGTACAGAGAGAATGTAGTTGACATTAGTGTATGCCATTGTTAGTTTCAGGAGTAATTCAGAAACGGATCAAATGAAAACGAACTGCATACAGAGATCACACTAGATGGATAAAAGCCAACATTCAAAAGTCAAAAGAAGGATTTAGGCTCGTAGGCTCATCACAAATTTCGATCAGTGGATCCCACACCAAAGATCTGCGAAGCAGCGAAAGGAAAGAAACGGTACCTGTGATTTTTTGCTTTTTAGTACTGATTGCATTATTTTTGGAGAATACATTTTTGGGGAACACATAACATAGCGTGAGAAACTGATGCTGTATTGTAATGTCAAAAACTGAAGGATTGTGTGAAGACCTGCAGAACTATGCAATTAACCTGTAAAGACATTACTGTATGCCTAAACGATTTTGTTATGTGTATGATACGATGTTGAGATATGAATTTATTTCTTTAGTTCTTCTGTACCATACTATAAAGTAGCAAGAGTACTGTGTATATAAATAAGAATAACTGCAGTGTCTGTGAATACAATTATAGCAATAATGCAGTTTTTGAAAATGAGTATGGAGTTTAAAGCATTTAGTATAAATTTTAATATATATACATGTATATATATATATAAATATATATATGTATATTCAGATTTATATATTAAATCTAATATATTTAAAAAATTATTATACATACTATTGAATATTGTGACGCTCCATCTTTTGTATGAATAACAGCAGCAATACACCTGGAACAAGAATTAACGAAACTATGTAATTAGTCTCTAAAGTTGTGCTGCATACCTAAATGATTTTTTTAAGTGCATGATGAAACATTAAAAGAAGAATTGACAGGGATGTAATAAAATTGAAGCTCGATTACGAAAAGTTGAGCAGACTGAGAAAAGAACTCACATATATGCGGCCAGCACTTATGAGTAGCAAAACGATTATCCTTTTCATCATGATAACGATAGAACTCCTACACATTCTTTTAATCCCTGTATTTATGTAACGAATAATTAAGCATATATAAAAACATATATAAGAGTATATTTATTAATGAAATGAAAAAACAAAACGTGGTATTTTAGTCTCGTATTACAGTGCATTAACATTGCTTTAAAAAGAGTAAATGAGGGTAAAATGCTCTAAATTTCAGTTTTAATAAAATCCTAAGTAGAATAATATAGCAAAAGGGAGTAAAAAAGGACAATAGAAGTACATGTGTAATTTAATTTAAAATCTTAAGCACTTTACATGATTAATATGTAATACATCCTCCAAAGCAATATCTTATTAACCTCGGAGTAGATAAAAAGAACATATTTAAATTTCGATCAATTTTCAGTACTTAAAAGCGGTATATCCCAAAATACTCTTTGTAAAGGAATGCTTAGTTTCACTCCCAATTCCCAAAACTGTTCTCACTTTAATCCTTTGAAAGAATCGTAAATGGTAACACTGGTTCTTTTTATGTCCTTTTGTCGAGTTCTTTTCTTCTCTTTGCTTTATCTAGAATGTTATTCATCACAGCGAATGAATTTTTTATGCACTACTGAATTGCGCGGAGAGAAAAAATTTCTACAAGAAATGTTAAATTGGCGAGAGGTTAATGCTTTTTTATGGGAACTAATGGAGCCTTTCTAGTCAGTACCTTTTAGTCTCGAGAAATAAATTTTTGGAATACTTTTATTTTAGCTGAGAATTAAAAATTTGTGCTGAAACTTTTATGAAAGCATGTCGTAACAACACACAGTTTTATGAAAGCATTTCTTGACAACAGAAATTATACCTTTTTACATCATAGAAATCTTTTGTGCCCTGATGTAAGCTCAAATGTAGAAGACAAATATTAGAAGCATTAAATGAATTTTTTAGCATACATGTCAATACAACATGTCTGCTATAAATTCGAAAGTGAAACCATACCTACATCTCCAGCTACGAATGAGTAAAATTGCTCGCAAAGTAAGATTAAACTAGTGTTCGGCATATTATATCACTGCACATTTTGCTCATGTTAAACCAAGTCCTGTAAATACTTTTTTCTCTTTCGGAATAAGTACATTTGGAGTGTCTATTTATATTATACTAAGCTTTCCTTAAAGTAGAATATGCAATCTTCTGAAAATAATAGAATGTTATGTTGTTTTGAATTATGTACATACTTTATTATAAAAAGCTTAATTATTATTTTAAAATATTAATTGCGGAAAGGGTTCAATGCGATTGTTATGGATATAGATTTTGAATTCTTATTATCAAATGCAACATTAGTCAAAATTAAATAAAGAACTTTATAAAGATATTTTTGCATTCTAAGCAGGAGCGTGTTGTGAATCCAAATGCAATTTCTTGTATGATCCCAATAGAAAAAGATGTCTAATTAATTAAATGTTCGTTATGCCTTAATTAATTAAATAAAAAGTCTTCCATACACAGAATGTCCCGAATTCTCGGATATAGCTGCAGTTAATAGAGGTAGTTATAAATGTATTATTGAGTGAGTAATATTTTATACAATATAAAAGCTTTCATCGTTAAATCAAAAACCTTTTGCTTTGTAGCTTTTATCTAAATTTGACAAAGATTGAAACAAAACCGTACAAAAATTGAAAATTAAATGTTCTCTAAGTCAGTACCTGCCGTTTTTAATATGTCTTGAGTTAATATAGTTTAGATAATAGTTAGTTCGTAGTTAATTTTATATAAATTAACAAAAGCTCCTCCTACTCCTTAGAGATGAAAGTGCTGTCATAAAATTTGCGATGTTGTTTTGAGAAATTTTGTAAACGCAAGTGCATGAAATATTCATCTAAAATAAACATTTCAGGAAATAAAGTCTATAGCGTTGTTTTCTAATGCTGCGAACAATAGGTGAATGTAAATTTCTCATTGACCAAATATTCTTATTATTTACCAAGTGTGATTCTTTAAGAATACTTGAGAAACGCAAAGAAGAAACAGCTGTACCTTTAATTAGGGTAAGTAATTGCCCTTCTGAAGAACATGGGTCCAATCCCCCAGCAATCACACATGGATTAATATGCAGCTGTCTTTCTCCTTGGATGTAGTATCTATCAACATTGCTTAGAGTGTGTGCAACAGTGCTGTAAGCAGTGCTTTGAGTTCCTACACAAATACTCGTAAGTATCCAATGGATCAGGCCATGTTTCAGCAAATAGTTATGCATCAGGTGTCCATTCGTGGGAAGAAAAGACTTATGGTGCATGAGCGAATATGTTTAAATCTTTTAAACGTATCTAAATTAGCTATGCAAAAATGTGTCCCAGTCAGAAATCCTCAACTATTCCAGATCATAATATGGCAACATGAATATTAAGAGTAGCTAAACCTGAAAAACTGAATTTCTTCAATATAACTTTTAGTGAGATATTTATTATTAAATTATCATTTTCGCAATAATTTCGTAGTTTAATTCTCTTTCATTACCTAAACATTGTATACGTGTGTACTCATCTAGGTTCATAGCTTCCAATGGCGGATTTTCCTAAAATTTCCTTCATCACCCTCACCCAACATTTTGAAAAGTATAAATAATTCTATTTCTGAATACATTTTGTATTGAATCTGTCATTCTTTCTTATCTCTAGGAGATCGAAATATGGTGAAGTAAATATAATCTCGGGGTCGAGGAGGAGTCTTCATCGTCTTTTCAAATCTTTATTATTTGCACTTATATTACAAATACTATATACAACTATTCAAATTAAATATTCTGGAATATTCACATAATATGCGCCGATATTATATGCCTGATTTCATCGACAGCCAACATCGCTGCCGTCTAAAGCCATTCTGACTAAGCTAATAGGGTTGCCGTAATATCTGGCTCCCTTCAAGTGCCAGTGAAGATTTTTAATCTTCAACATATGGTAAACCATATTATAATTCAAACAGTTTATATGGTTTGGATCTACAATAAAAAATTTTTGTAACGTAATTAATTTTATATATGGATGAAGCATTTGAATCCTCCAGTCCCATGAATCTTAAACATAAATTTAGAACTCGAATATTAGAAACTTTGCGCCCATTTTAGCTTTCGAAACGGGAAGTAGAAACTAATATGACTAAAGTTATAAACACAAGATTTTGGAATGATCAATTTTGTTGCTTTCCAACAGAAGCATTCATTAAAATGGCTATGCGATTTTAGCAGTTTCAGCAGCATGTAAGTTACCAGCACCATTTTATTGCTACCTAAAGTGCCGCACTGTTTTCTTGTCCCTTCAGTTCCATCCAATTCACTAACAAAATTCGTTGGCAAAAACACGGTGCACGTGATTTTTCTTCAAGAAAGAGGTAATTTTATTTTCTTGTGTTTCGGGGAAGCAGTATGCCGCAACTCCAGTGACTGTCGTTTCGTTCCAGGTGTCTTGTAACAAATCCATGTTTCATCGCCTGTGACAATCATTTTCAAAAAGGTTATTTCCTTCAGTCGCATAACGCTAGGGTTTTTCCCATGCGTTTTCGCTTTTGAACGTGTGTTAATATTTTCGGTAATCATCACGAACACAGTTTTTTGCAGTGAGAATGATCTGTCACAATTCCGCGTAATAAAAATTGTCAAGTGTTTTGAAAATGCATTAACAAATCAGAAATCGTGAATCTGCTATTGGAACGAAACTTTTTGCCGGCTCAGCATGATCAACAACGGGCGGCCACTACGCTATTCGTCATGGACATTTTCCTTCTTTCGTTTAAAATCGTAACCCATTTTCTTATCATACGTTCACTCATCGCGTTCTCTCCGTAACTTACTCTTATCCAATGATAAATTTCTCAAGGTCGAATATTTCTCATTCAAAAACTTGATAACGGCTCTTATTTCAGAGTTGATGGTCCGATCTATTGTTTTAAACAAGATTACAGACAAACAACGCTTTTAGTGTATCAACGCAAAATGACCTGGGCAAATTGCCTCGTTGAACTAAAAAAATCTGAAAGGTTTCAGATTTTACATTACGTCCAAAGGAGCGTTTTTCAACATTTTGTGTGTTACTTTTATTTGCTAAATATCATGTTCTTCGCATGTAAACCATAAAACTCAGTTCAATAGCAATATCACAAAATAATTTTAAAATGAGCATATCTTTAGAATTTAATAATCTTTAGATACACAGTCGCTCGCACTCGAGATAAAAATGTTTTTTCTGTACAACGCTGCCATTGCTCGCTTTGAAATCTTTGAGGGTGTTAATCAGAAAGTCGTTAACATTTCACAAAATACGAAATCGATAATAAAACAAATTCCAAATTTTAAATTTGGGTTTCCAGATGCTCATATTCGCAGGAGGATTACGTTATTCAAAATTGGATGCCTCTAGGTACCTTTATTCTGTTGCAATGCGAGAAACATACATACATTTATGCAGATTCTTCATTATTTAATTTCTTTAAATATATTACAGGGTGATAATATATGGTGGCAGCAATTTGAAAAGTGAAACAACGCTTGTAGTGAATCAACGCAAAATGCCAAAATGAAATTAATAGTCCTTCTGAGCAAATTTTGGACTAACAATGTGCTCAAACAATAACGTAAATAAACAAAATTGCCGGGGGAATACATTCTCAAGTTGAACAATGTAACTACGCTTGCGCAACGTTCGTGTTGTCAGATGTGCGGGTGATATGCGCAAACAGTACTCACTTTCTGGATCATTTTAGTATCTATACTTTCGTTATACTATATATTATGTTACCTTCTTGTATATTTTACTTCTTTTGCAAGAAAAGTGATTCTATTTATTCAATAAACGCTGAAATAAATCTAATTTATTTGCTTAAGCAAAATTTTAGAAACTGTTTATAAAATTCCTTGCACAATTACAAAAGATATCATTTATTTTCTTTAAGTTTTTACTTCCTAGTGTTAATACACTAATGTAATTCAAAGCAACATAATTCATATTTGTAAGTGAAATAAATAATTAGTATTTTTAATTCTAATATCTCAATATTTAAGACAGATGAAAACCGTTTAAAATAATTCCCTGAGTACAATTTTCTCTCCTACTCTTCACATTTAGATTTGAAATATAATTATGGATAAAGTTTTATGTTTGTTACAGTTTCTTGAAAGATTTTCTGTCGTTTATGTTCACAAACAAAGGTTAACTTCTTTGGTCAACTTCTTCGCTAGAACAAAGTGAAATGCTAAACCCTATTTCTCCTACACATAATACTGCCAGGCAGCTAGCATTTAAGTAACACAGCTTTATCTGTAAACTGAAATGCTTCTTGAGATTTTAGAGAAACATTAGACGACTGCGTAGTTTTATTTTTTAATATGTTCTGATAGGCGAATTTCTGCATCATAAGAAAAGTTTGATGTTTATTTTATTTAAGACTATTATGGAGTTATAAAGCATAAGAATTTTAGAAAATTATTATATCAATATATGCAGAATATCCTCATAAATAAACAAATATTTGCAATGCATATAATGAAATAAAAATATAATCATGTATGACTTGATGTGGACATGACATAATGTGCACGACATAATAATTCATTTATGTATAATCTACATAAAATTTGAACATGAAAATACTGGAAATCAGAGTGTTTTTAACTATACTTCGAAAACTGCTTACAAAACTATATTTCGAAAAGCAACAACTTTAAGCATAAAATCCTGAATTTTCTCAACATTTGAAATCTTTGTCTATCAATTGTTATTATCCTAAATTTCCAACGATCGGACACTTTGTTAGCAAAACATTGACTGGAATGGACAAATTCTTCAGTCATTTAACCGTCGCATCATCGATAACGTTGCCCAAGGGACGACTGAAACACATCCATCAGAAAGGGGAAACAAAGTTTTAATTATGAAGAAGAACACTCCAGGTTACGAATCTGAGGGTCTCATATCTGGCACTTGTTCTGGTACACAGCCTAACTAGAGAGCTTTCTGTTAGACTACAATTTAAGTACCCAGTACATGTCGAAAAGTCATTATACATTTATTAAGTTCCGTACCTCCTTCAAGATTCGTATCCGGGTAAGTTTATGGCAGCCGATTGGCCTATCGCCCAATCTACAAAACGGTTATAATCCTTCTAAAATTATAAATTTTTAAATCCTAAAATTAAAAATATTAAAATCCTAAAATTATACATTTTAGTTTAAAAGTCTAATATTTATTTAGTCTGCTCCATAAACAAATAGGCCTTTGATTAATAGTTTTCCTTAATGTTAAGATACACTTATTAGACTTAAAAGATTCATACGATGAATATTTCTCCAACTATCTGTGCTTCCACGTACTATGGATTCATAAATAAATTACTGGATGTGTTCTAAAACACTAGACCACTTATACATACTTACATATGTACAGAAATCTTTTCTTCAAAGCCAGTATAGATTCATCGTGGTCCTCTGAGTGTTTGAAATAGTCGAAAAAGGCATCTTAGATTCCAAAGGAGGACCAAGATGCAATAAAAGTAAATGGAATTTGTTCTGAAGTTTCAAAACAGTCTGGGGTCGTGTAAGCGAAGGAAAGAAAACCTCTGCGAAGAAGAGAATAAGATCTTCGAAAGGATAGGAATAATAGCTTATAGGTTGTTTTGATGTTTTCTGTAGTATTTGTTCTTATTCCTCTGATGCGTTCTGGGCGTTGCCGCATGTTTTCTATGTGTCTTTTATTGTTGGAAAGAAAAGAGGAGTTCTTTCCTCCAAAATCAAAATAATTGCAGGTCGTTGGATTAGAAAAGTTTATGTAGTGCTCCCAGGACAAAAAATAAAGTTCGTTTGCTACATATGAAAAATTCCAATTTTGCGATCGATCAAATTCTTGTGAAAAATTGTGTAATAAATCTGTTAATTTTCATTAATTTTCAAATCTTGGATAAGCATTTGTGTTCTTAAGTTTTCTCGAACTGCAAACTGCAATAAATGAGAAAATTTTAATTTATAAGTAATAATGGCATACTTCTGCTCATGTTCTTGTGATATTCTAAGTGGTACAACAAGCTGGCAATAGAATGTCAGTGGATTGAATTCCAGTGAAAGAATAAATTCATTTTTAACATTCCCAATTTCGAAGCACTTATTCCTGCAGTGGCAACCGAGCTAAAAATTGTTCATTAACTCATCACTATCTCTGCTTTTGTGAGACAGAACTCATCCTCCTCAATGTTATGTCTAAAAATTAATTGTATCATCAATTAATTGTATTAATTGTTGACCATCATCATTATCATTTTTTATTTCAATTTCAATTTTAGCACCAATATTATTTGCTTATAAAAAGTTTCAAAGTTGCAATCCAGCGCCGATATTATTTATTTATTCTAAGCTCCGAAAACATTGCTTAAAAAACTTAAATTTAATATCTCGAGCTATGTTCTGGAACTAAAATCGTTCGGAAAAAGAAGGAAATTTTGCTAGAAAAGATATACATAAAATTGATTCAGAAAACGGCTCTTGATTTTACGAGAGGTTATTATTATTAGTAGTAGTAGTAGTAGTATCGACCTAAAAGAGCTATTAGTCTCGAAATGGTATTTTGCATCGAATAACTAAAGTCAATGAATCATTTTTCAAATTGTTGCTACCAAATATTATCACCCTGCATTATATCTAAAGAAATTAAATAATAAAGAATCTGCATGAATATATGTGTGTTTTTCGCAATGTGAAAACACAACGGTACCTAGGGCCATCAAATTTTGAATAACGTAGTCCTTCACTCAAATACCACCTGACAGCACGAATTTGGAATTTGTTTTATTGCATACTTCATATTTTGTAAATCTTTAATGAATTGTTGACCAACAAACTCAACGATTTCAAAGCGAGAAACAGTAACACTATACAAAAAAATAAAAAAATAACATTTTTATTTCTTTCCCGCGAGACTCTCTATCGGAAATTCTAAAGGTATGCTAGTTTTACGTTTTTTTAACCCAAATGCTCTCCAAACATGTATGTGCATGTAAATGAAAAAACGCTGCTTTGGGAGCAATATAAAATCTGAAAGCTTTCAGATTTTTTTATCTGTATTCTTTTATTGAGGCTTCCGTTAAATTTGTTGTCAGGTTTCTAGGAGTAAATTTTTTTGGTTTTGATATTATTTTGTTAACATTCTTTAACAACTTTTGTTTTATATTTACATCGTTCTATTCAAAACTATATATGAGTTGGATTTATAAGTGTTCAAATAGCTTCCTGTTACTGTTATTGCAGTCATGTTTCTGAATTTATAAATGCAGTATATCACTGTTTAAAGATAGGGCAGTTTTTCTAAAATGTTTGATATAAGTAGCTGTAAAATAAAATAGACAAAATTTATACAGTCTTTAACTTATTCTGTTTAGGAAACGTATGCTTCCATTATTACCTGAACGAAAGACGGAACAGAATGCGTGCTTTTGTAGTGTAAGTATTTAACACATCTAGCAAGCAACTAAAAGATTTGGAGCTCGAATCTCGGTATAGACAATCTTTCTTGATCTACCATGTTTCTCTCTCTTCAAATCCTAATAGTCTGAATGTAATAATTCACGTTGGCATGTAACGATTTTACTTATTCCACATATTTAAATTTTTTTCTACAGTTTATGTCTGTTTTACTTCATTCACTCATTCCAAAAGTATTAAAACCTATTCCAAAAGTATAAAAACTGATAATATAATATAAGAAATTGAGCTGTGAGATATATCGATATTATGGTGATAAATAACTTCACACAAGAGGATAAGTAAATTAAAGCTTCGCGTTTAAGTCATTAAATAAAATGCTGTCGTTGATTCTAAGTTTGTTATTTATATTTATAATTTTAGTATCCCAATTTTCATGACAACTAAATTCTTCCTAAATAATGCTTAGGCATTATACGTACACCTGATAATCTTCATACATAATCTACATACTAAACTTGAAAAAAAACTATATTTTTTGCAGCTTTTTAACATAACCGTAAAGTTCAGCACGCATTATATAATTGCTAGTTTGAAGTTGCTTTTCTACCTAATGATTATGCTATTGATACCCTCTATTTTAGCTGATTACTACAACTGCTAGAAACTATAATGCTAATCCTGAGGCAAGTCAAATTTAAGCTGAATTCACTAAAGTTCGATAAAGTATGTTTGAACGGAGATATCGGATTGTAATAAACGTTTTCCGCCAAAAATCTTCTTAATAAAATTAGAAAAAAACTTGAAAGCAATACCTTTAGTGCAAGTAGTAATCACCACCCAAGTCTATGATTTTCTGTTAACGTTTTGGTAGCTTTTCAAAGCCTTGGGTCCTCAGACATTTAGTGGCCGCGAGTCCAAAAACAGATCAACCTCATTTCGGACGTCCTGTGCAGAATAGCAGATAGCACCCGCAAGAAGATGTAGCTGCAGGTGTGAAAAAAGGTAGAAGTCTGAAGGAGCGATGTCGGGATATATGGTAGGTGTGGCAAAAAGATCCCAGTCGAGTCGGTACAGAGTCTAGCCTGTGCTTGTAGACACATGTGGCCTTGTATTGTCTTGATGGAACATTACCTTTTTGCCCCAGAATTCAGTTGGACGTTTTTCCTTCGTACACCTTGCTATCGAGAGTTTTACATTTTTCCAGATATTCTTTGTGGATAATACCACGGCAGTTCCACCAGATAGAAAGCATGTTCTTTTTATTAGCCCAATTTTGCTTTATGACGCTACCGACGGGTCACCGGACGCAGACAAACACCCTTTTCAGCCCGTGTTGGTGAAGTAAATCCACTTTTCAATACAAGTGGCGATCCGGTCCAGAATTTTGTTCTTCCGTTGATATTCAGGCAGATTAATGCAGGTCCGAACACGTGTCCTCATCTGCCTGAGATATCTCGTGCGGCACCCGGCAATTGAACTTGTACGTCAAGTTTATTCGATGCATAGCGCGACTAATGGACATGGCGCTAACGTGTAACTTCTTAGCAAGTTCTCGAGTGGTTACATACTGATCTTCTTCCAAACGTTCTTGCAGACGGGCCTCATCAACATCAGCAGGCCGACCAGAGCGCTCTGCTTCTTGAATATCATAGTCCTTGTTTTTGAACTTTCAGTCCCAAACCTTCACAGTCTCATATGATACAACATTAGCACCTACAGCTGTACGCATCATTTGATAGAATTCTGTAGCTGACTTTTTGGAACAAAACTGGAAGTAAATGATGATTCTAATCTGGTAGTGTGATAGTTCCATTTCAGACACTTTGTACTTAATGATAACGATATTTAATTTTTACAAATTTCAAAACGCAGTGTTCTAAAGCAAGTCTTTCTTTCAAATGCCAAACCTCGTTTGACTAAATATGATTAAAAACGCCAACGTGAACTGTTTGTGTAGAAGATATATGAAATGGGGGAAAACTATCGTTGAAAGCCAGATATATTTTCATTTAATAATTTAAAATTTGTTTTCCTTCATAATTTGCATTGCCAGTTATCATTGCGGTAATTTTTATTTTTTAATTTATTAAACGTAGTTACAGTAAATTTTTATTTTTTGTAGAGTATAAAATATAGAAGCAGTTTAGTTTTACGAGACAATATGTGGTCTAGCAACAAATTTTACTTTATGGTCTTAATTTCTATGAGTTATTTAAAAATTAAGATTTGTGTTAACCTCTGACTTAAGCCTGCTTCGGGGAATTTATATCTGATAGGAAGATATAATTGACCTTAGTCCGTTACATTAGAATAGGCAGTTTAGATTCAATTTCCCGCCTGGCTTGCCTCGTAACCATGGTAACGACAACTGTGGTAGATGGCAAGTCCCTTAACTGGCGTTTTTGACTTCATTTCTGTTTACTGAGTTTTGCATCGGGAAACATGCACAAGTGAAAGGATCATGAACTACAATCTCAAATGAAGTGGAGAAAATGATGGCAATGATGGCCACACGTGCTACGTTCGTCGAAAAATTCTTGAAGTGCCTTCTTTTAAAGTAACACATTATAGGAAGGAAAGATAAGGAACAAAATAACTGAAATCAGACTTCATAATACCACAAAAGTCATATACAGAAATTAAGAGTAGGTCCAGAGGCAATTAAAAAACTTAATTTTGAATGCAGTCCTTGTAAATCGTAATATTATCATTATAATCAGCATAGTCCTGAAATTAAATATCCTTTCGGATGCAGTTGGCTTCTCTTAAAGTTATTCTGCAGGCCGCTGTGCTGGGCACGGAGGCAGAGGAACCGTCTGTTATAGTTTTGAACCCGGCTTCGAATTCACAAGAAAGCATGCACGTATGTATAAATAACTATCCCTTCTTAGTGCCGGGTGAAAAATCTGTCGCCTTCGTTAAGGCTCTCTGAGCAACGTTCTCGGTGATGAGAAGGCTAAATGGCCGCTATTAGCCATTTTGGGCGAATGCGTCAAATAGCATGCGTCTGGCCATTTGATTTCTAAAAAAATATAAAAAATTTTCTGTGGTTATTTAATTAAAAATAGCTTTAATTAGCCAAACAGTGGGCAGTTCCTTTTCATATAGAACTAAAGACGTTAATTCTATGAGTTGTTGTACCACTGACTTGTGTCGAATACGAGGGTTCATTTCTAGGTGAAAATTCGCTGAATTTTTCTATGAACTTCCCTGCAAAATATCCTAATGGCTCTACGAAGATAGCATTTTCCTCCATTACTTAATTTTCTAAAAGTTTTCAAAACTCCCTGCAAAACTATTCTAACTATTCCTGGTTTTTCGCAATTCAAATCTTATTTTCTAATCACATGAAAATAAATGCAGAATGTTGCATCAGATTTCCTGCAGCAGATGTTTCATAAAATAGAAATAGTTTAAATCAAACTTTCTCAAAGCGTGTGGTATCAAAGCATATTTATTTACAGAGAAGATTTTGGAAGAAATAGCAAGACCCTAACTTCAAAGTTTACAAAAGGGAACACTGAAGTATTTGTTCTGTATTAAGAAATGTAAGAAATGAAATTAAAATTTGAGAGTTAAATGTTTCCCTCTGAAACTGATCAATTGTGAGAGAGTCGGCCTTTAATAAGGCCGGTTCTTGAAAGCTAATTAGTGTAAGAAATTAGGCAGAAGTTTCATTGATTTTAATTCTTAACAACAATTTCTTCCAGTTGACTGGAATAAAGAAAGTTCTAAAACATTGTTACGTTGGAGCCTTTCCACTTGTAAGAGTGTATGTTGTTAAAACTGATATATTAAAAATACGCAAACATGTAACTGATCATGACGCATGTAAAATTATAAGGTACTTTATGTTAATTAAGATTCGGTTCTTTACTGTAGCTTTTCTTTTCCATTAAATTATAAGGTATTTCTCCCGCCTTCTTAGCATGCCTTCGTAGTGTAATGGTCAGCCCATTCGGTGCGTATTCGAGAGGTCCGAGGTTCGAGTTCCGGCGAGTATTGCTCATTTTTCACGTCCCCTGCTTCGAAATAAAGTAATGTCTCTACAGTGGCGCCCGAACTAAGGTGGCAGATGATGACTCTCCACCACCAGGATTTGGCGATTGGGTCTCCTAATCCCCAGTCGGCCTTTAAAAGGGGAAGTATATAATGTATTTCTCCCGCCTTCTTAGCATGCCTTCATGGTCAGTACACTCGGCGCGTATTCGAGAGGTCCGAGGTTTTAGTCCCGGCGAGGACACTGCTCATTTTTCACGTCTCCTGCCTCGAAATAATCTAATGCCTCTACAAATTTCATAAGGATGCAAAATAAGGAAAGGATTTTGAAGGCTTTAGATGTAGAGGATTTGGCAGCTGCGTTTATAGCTTTATTTTCTTGTTTTCAGCTCTTTCCGTTAATATTCCGGCTTCAGCCATTTTGATAACCGACGTTAAAACGCATCATTAAAAGTTTGACCCAGCTTAATTAGGCTAGTCTTCGCATGTGTGTGATACTTTTAATACGTAATTTCAACTTTGTTATGTTACTATTCGCAAGTATTGGAATTTTCTTTGTGCGCAGAAGTAGTGTCTTCTGTCTAAATTCAAGTTAGATAAAGAATTTCTTTAAAATCTTCAAAGGACATGACTGGCGATGACTCGCTTGTCAGCCTTCTGGAGTCTGAAGGACATTTTACTTACAATTGCGCAATTAGATACCTATAATATTAAATACAAACAGAGAGATATTCTCTTTATTCAAGTGCTATTACATAAGTTCAAAATTAATGTTATAATCAGTTATATATATATATATATATGTGCTAAGTTGCTTAAATTATTATTAAATTCATTTCCATATCAATGTAGTATTCACAAAACAAAGAGGCATTCATTGATTCTGTGATTTAAATAAGCTTTTTAATATCATTAGTCAACTTTAGAAAAACACATTTTGTTTGATAACGTTTCATCGAAAGTTCTTGAAGCTCTAAAGCACCACAAAACCGATCTTAAACTGCAGTCCAAAAGTTTCCCGCCAGTAGGAAATTGACTAAACTGTTATGACGGCCAGTACTTCTTAATGAGACCTTTTTTCTTCACCCAGTCAAACCGAAAAATCGTCAACATGTTGGCTGTTGCCTAGGCAACCGAAATAGTTTAGTACGTTAAGATTCGCCTCTTGAAACTAGTAAGTTGGCAAGAAATGATCGTCTCTCGTTTCTCCTGTTTATTTCAAGCGAAGGAGAGTCATATCGGATTTCAAGTTAGCTAGAGAGAGAAAGATATAGAAAATTAAAATTGTCATTCGGGATGATTTCGAAAGAATTCAGAAGCAACAAATTTTTTCATGTCTGAATGGGAGAGTACGAATATAAATTATTCGCAATATTAAAATTCAACTGATGCCTTTTCCACAATAATGAAAATAAGAATGTTATTTAAAAGTGAAATAATTAGATACTAATTGGGAACTCTAAATATTGAGATTCATAATGTGATCATGTTCCATCAATCCAGAATTTATATGCACTAAAATATAATTTTAAAATTAAGTTTGCCGTGTTTCTCATAGGAACTGATTAATTAAAGTTTTTTTCTATTTTTTTCAAATAATGTACGACAGAATCATTGTAGGTTAAAAAACGTTCGTAAGCAACTATCATATTTTAAAGATTTCTTAGGTTATGAAAATTAACAAACTAGACACTAATGCTTTATATACTTAAAATAAGTATCGCGAACACTGTATTCAAACATATCATTCGTGCAGTTACTATAGCAATATATGAAGAAATGATACAGTATAACTAAGATTACTCAAACTTTGGTACATCAAAATGTTTGATACCTTGAGCTGAATACTTTGATACGTTGAACTGAGTCTATGACTCGAAATATTCAGTAAATTGATTTTTTTCCAAATGACTTTGAGACTGCCATACTGAATCAGAAAGTACTGCATGATTATGACAGGTAATTGCAAATGAGCAAAAAACATTGTTTTATAAATTTGCTTTTAATATAAATAATAATTATTTTATGATTCCTATCATTTTTGTAACTTCTCTTTTATGCAGATTTTTAATACTATTTTGAAAAAGTTTTTCAATTTCGTTGAAAAACATTTAGTTACTATTGCGTACTTAATCTCCTGCTTACTGTGGAAAATAGAAGAATGCAGTGATTAGAACGTGTACAGTCGGGGGGGGAAATATTTTGGTCTTTAGGCACATATATAATAAAGGGTGAAATGTTTTGAACGTCATAATGAAGAGAGTATTGGAAGCTGCAGTTTCTCATCAATATTTCTCTACCTAATCACCCCTATATCAATGCACTAACGCAATCTATGGTGTAATTTATTTACAATCACCTTAAAGAATGATTTATCTTGAGTCTCAGTTTACTGAGTGACCTCGTCAATGATGTACTCCATGTGGGAGTAACATCCTCGAAATAAATTCTTCAACAAATAAAAATTAGACGGGACCAGGTAGGGAGAATAAGGTGAATGTGGAAACGAAGTGAATTGATTTTCGACCAAAATAACTTATGCAGTTGCGGCACGGTCAGCAGAGACATTGTCTTGTGCAGGATGGTTCTTTTGTCATGTTTTCCTGGCATCTTCACCCCCAAACTACTTGTCAGTTTGCATTTCAGACTCGAATAATATATCCCATTGATAGCGTTTATAATGAAGCCTTTCATCACAACATAAGCCAAAACTAATCCTTCTTTTTTCTTTATTCGTTTTAAAAATGCCTCACCATTCTTAATCCATTTTAATTTATCGATTAATTTAGTAAACTTTAGGGCATTTAGTCTATACACCACTTAATGTTATGAAGAAGAATTCATGGAGGATGTATCGCACATGTTTGACTGAGGATTATTACTGTCCATACACTCTTCGTATAATTATTCAACTATTTTCCGTGGTCATATACAGCCCAGCACCGATATTTTACTATGTTGTTTCTGTTATGTGTGGTTCTCGTGGTTCTTCCGAAAAGCTTTCGCATCGATGTTCGAAGTCAGCGAATTTACAGTCTAACAACTGCAAATGATATTACTTAATTTTCCTATTACATCGTTTCCTGGTAAATTTCTATTGAAGTGAGGCACTTCTGATAGAATTACCAGCCCTTCTTTGACATTTCGTTCATTTTCCACTTGAAAAAAGCAAAGGAGGAAACATAACAATGTTATGAAATTTCCCATGATATGTCGAAAAGCACATCTTAACGTTCTACAATAGTTTAAATATTGAGCACTATTTATTCCTTGCAAGCCTCAAAACATTTCACCCTTCCTGTGTATCTAAGGCTTTCTTGTTGTTTAGCTGTTGTCGAGTCACTCTCGCAATATGTAAGTTAACATTATCCTGTTAATGGATTGCTTTAGGTTTCCGTATCAATGTCTCTTGCTCTCCAAAATTGCTTTAAATTATCAACTGCTGACACTGTATGATTGCAGTAACGGTTTGATATATTAAAGCAATTCGAAAAGTTATATAATCGATGTCTCATCATATTCAGAGCATAAAATATAAACCAGATTTTTGTGGTATTTTGAGAAAATTTTGCTTATTTTCTGCACTCCACAACTGTCATTTTTTAATAATAGCAGTATAAAAAAGCATCTTCTTATCTCCAGTCACAATATGCCTAAAGAAAGAGCCCACTCCAATTCATATGAAAAGGGAAATTCTAGCTAGGACTTTAATAGAACACAAACACCAGCACCAAAAATACTTAAGTTCAAGCAATTTCTAATCACTGCGTACAGTGAATATTTTCTGGTGTTAACTATGTTGGCTTCTACGTTGGCATCTTTCGGATCAAGCAAGTATTTCGATGCTGAGCAATCTTGTGGAGAATTAGCTGATGGAGGTTTCTTGTCAAAATGGACTTGACAACCAACATCATGTGTCGCCTATTTTTGTTCTTTTTGTTTGACTGTTTGATCCATGAATCTAGTGTTGTATATAGAATAAATGCGCATCATAAGCGTCCTCATTTTGTGCAATGTTGATTTTTCGTTACGCCGAGGAAAATTCAGGAACTTACCTCCAGTAAGCCACTACTATAATCATAATTATTACTTCACCAGTTCAGTATCTAATGGTACACCACCGAACCAGTTCAACCTTTCTCCACCACAGCCTTTTTCCTGACTAATCACGTAACTGAATATGTATCTCTTTTTAAGGTCATGACATTCAAGTGAAATTCAGTTGCCAGAAACAGGGAGGAAGACATATGGAGTTATTTATTCGAACAAAAGTATTTTTAAGGATTTGTTTTAAGCATTTCTGCTTATTTTTTCATAATGCCATCAAAACAACGACTTTAAACTAAATATTATTTACATATTTCACCCCCTTTTCATAGCTGAATAAAGTCAGCAACCTAAATTCACAAATAAAGACGTAACGCTTAAGAGTAAATCTGATACCGTCAAAATAACGGGAGTCGTCTTTCAAATGTTAATCTGTTACTAAAACAAATTAAATACCTAGAGAATTAAATATTTAGTTAAATAATAATAATAATAATAATCTAAATCTATAACATAAATATGTTAAAATGGTGCA
>KK115615.1:43302-59207 GCA_000611955.2 Stegodyphus mimosarum
AAATATGTATAATTGTATATATATATTATATTATATTTATATTTTAATTATAAAAAATATAAATAATTTTTCCAACTATCCCCATTTTTTCATATCCTTTAAACAGAAATAATTTATAATGTAATACTATAAACTTCAATTAATTTTACAAGCATGTCAATAGAACGGAAATAATTCACTTATTTTCCGCAACCCTAATTTATTTTTTCTATAAATCTAATAATGTGCTTCATAAAAGGTGTGCTTTTCATCTATTCATCATCATTCTTTTCTATTTCAACAATAGAGTCTATGATTCGACAAGAACAATTTTAAATTTTATGACTGTATATTTATGCAAAAAAAGAAACCTTGAACTAGTTTAATTTTTCGCCACCCAAAAATACTTTTTAAACATGATGTTCAAAATAATTTATATGGAGCCTACATTAGAATATAAAAATTGAAACAGATACTGTAGTAAGAATTTTCCGTAAAGTCTGAGTAGGATTTATAAGAACTGAATCATTTACAACCTAACAGAAATATTTAATAAAGAATCCTTATCTGCAGTCTTTACAATATCCAAATTCAAAAGATATATTTTTGGTAGTAATTTAAGAGCAAACTGAAATTAACTTTCTAGAAGCACACTGCTAGGAAGATGTCAGAAAGTAAAGGATAGCCATTGAGGAAAAAAGAATAGCTATTATCTGCTGGAATTCGAAAATGAAGAGAGCTCCAAGTAGAAAGAAATGTACATATGGGAAAACAAATAAAATGTACAAGCCTATGAACCTAAGATCTGAATGCTTCTTAGGGCGGCGAGATGTACAGCTGAAAATTTTAGTGCTACCAAAATCATTTCATGGGTTCCTCATAATCCTGTTTTTTCTCAACTGAGAAATTCAACTGCAAACTAAGGAAGAGAGGATTCGGGGGGCCCTGAAAAAATTTCTGTATTTTGGCACTTATATTTTTTAACTGGAGACGAGGTTCAAATTTGAGCCTGATTCAAACTGTTCATGGATATGAACCTAATTCTAATGAAAGATAGCCTGGTTTAAATAAACTGCCAAACTAGGAAACTTGAAATCAGAAGATGTGAGGGTGGATTCAGTCCTATAACATGTACAGGAGGTAGAGTTAAAAAGGCTAAGAAAATTTTTTTCAAATTTTATTATTTCTGACCAAACAAATAGTTCTGTTAGATGAAATAACCACAGTAAAAACTCTGCGGCCCAATCGCTCGTCATCTTCAGGTTCCACATGAGGCAAATAAAAAAAATCCATGTTAATCTTAATGAAAACATTAATCTGTATTTTAACAATAATTCGATTTTTTACAATACTTTTATTTTCTGGCCCAACTTATGGTCGTAATTGGTAAACCAAATGCCAGTAAAAAAGTTTCATCTTCATGTTCGTCACTTGTCAGCTTGAAGTTCCACCAGACAACCAAAAAACTTCATCTTGGTGTCGATCTTCGTAAATTCGTTCCGGGACTTAAATCAATTGCGTATGAATCCAGCTCTGGCTTCTGCGCCTCATGTTGACAACGACGCTTCTGCCCCCAGTCTCACATGCTTCTCTACTATTTGAGAATCACAAGGGAACTTTTCTATTTCAAACTAAGAACCGCCTCTAATCAATCTTATGTCTTCGTCGCTTGGGTTCAAGGGTAATCGGTGGTTCTAAGGGATTGTCCCAGCGAATCATTTCAAAATACTACTCTGCTTTAAAATTTAATCTAGGAAACATAAATTGCCTTATTTTCCCCTTCCAGACAGTTTTTTTTATGCTTTCAGTATTCTTCTCAGGCCAAGTTCAGGAATATGTACTCCTTCATCTTCCAGCATCGCCAACACGACGTTTTCAGAATGAGAAACTGTTAGATAATCTAGAGTTGAGTATAGACAGACGGTGCAATGCAGCTACTGCAGTTACAGGAGGTCATATCCCTTACTACATCTTTATCTTTGATTTGGTTTATTGTTTGCTCTCTTAATCAGACAATTTCTTGTACTAACGTCATTCTGTCAATAAAGCCTTTATCTATTCGCTTCGCACTTTATGCGCACTACTGATATGCAAGCCCCTCCTTTTAAGTTCTATATTTTGCCTCTGTAGAATCAATTTCCTGTTTTCCAGTTCATTGTTTTGCAGAATTACGGCGAAAATCAGAAACGCATCTTACGTTTTGGACACTTCCGAGCGTTCCTCTCTCGTTTTCACTAAACCCAAAGAAATTTCATTCTGTCTTTGGACAATTCCCAGAAAGCTCTAGAATATCAAGTTTTTCAGTGTGAAAATGTTTAGTCATTTTTTTAAAAGGGAACTCATTAATTGTTCTCTTAAAAAAATCAGATTTTGGCTTATAAACTTCTGTCTTTTATTTACGTACTCAGTTTAATTGTGAAATTAAAGGGATTAGATTTTTTTATTTTCAAATGATTTATTCGACAAAATTCGCTAGTTGGAAAAAAAAAAGGTTTTAAAATTATGGGCAAAAATAAATTCATATAAATTTAGGACCCACAGAATTCTAGGAGGATTGAAAATTTAATTTAAGTATTTAAATTTACGTTCCATGTTATAATAGGTACTTAAAAAAGACGTAGATTTTATGAATTAATCAATTATTTAACAAAGAAATTATATTTTAGGAGCTCACTGATAAGTTCTAAGGAGAATTCATAATTCAAGTGCATAGTTTAAAATGCAGGTTTCCTAAACTATAACATTGAACAGCCAAACGCCTAAAATAGTTATATAAAAAAGAAAAACATGTAATTATTTTAATGAATTCAGTTAGTGTAATTTCCCAGATTCGGCTACTAGTACAGATATAAAGAACTGCGTTTATCTCTTTTTAATCGCTTAGTTTATTAATCATTAGGAGGTAGATTAAACGTGGAAGACAAATTAAATATTTTACGATTTGCCCAATGGCAATAAATTGGAAAGTGGAAATTCAAAACACAGTGGTACCTCGGTATAGGTCAGCTTTGAAATACGTCCAACTTGGTGTACATCTTGTTTGGATACTACAGCTTTTGCCTGGTATACTGTACTTGTTTAGAACACAATTTGTAGTTCAACAAGTCAAGCCTGGGCATAATACACTTGTTCATCTCTTTCGAAACAAAACAAACTATTTCGCATGAGCGCCAGTACGCTTGTGGCTACTATTTTGTTAACAACCCCCCTACAACACTGAATTTTCAAGTGATTTATTGTTTTTTTGCGTAAACGTTTTGTAAATCCATTAGCACAATGAACATTAGGTAAATTAAAGTGAAGTAAGGGAGGAAATTATTACAGACATTTGTTAAAGTTGATTAATTGCTTAAAAAGTGAAAAAAAAGAGGTTTTTGATGGCATGTGTATCGGGGATTTAGAGCTGCGTATCGTATGTCGAGTACCAATGGTGTCCATGAATGTAAAAGACGCTATTAAATCCGCTAACATTGACAAAGAAATGAAATCAATTACCAAACAAAGATCAGATACATTACAGCATCTTTAAAAATTGCATTTGTTCTGGATAACGGAGAAACATTTATGTACAGTATGTGTGGTGCTTCATTTATTGTACAGTGTATTTTTCATCTATTACATTTTTGTTTTAGTATTTAAGTGTTGTAATAATAAAAACCGGATTTTCGTATAAGAATGGATTTATTATTTTCCTTTTATTTCGTACTGGAGCAGTTCGTTTATTATACGTGCTAGGATTTTGAACGTATTAAGGACGCATACCAAGGTACCAATGCACTTTACCGGGAAGTGGGATCGCATTTCTTTTAATCGTTAAATTTATTGATTAAGTTTGAAAATGCAAATATTTTACACAAATATTTGTTCAATATATAATTGTTCGAATGGCAAATAGTTTACGCTTTCCTGATTGGCAACTCATTACTTTTCGATTCGCCAAGTTTGTTATTCAAAGTTTCATTAATTCGCGCAAAATATGAAATAAATAAGATTTAAGTGTATAAGCTACAAAATATGTAAACCAAAATTATAATTTAAACTAGCGGTAGCCTTGAAAATCCCCTCTACTCTAAAAATCGAAAAACCATAATAACTTTTCTGAACTGCGTGATGTCTAGATCAATCCATGTTGTACGGCTTGCGTAATGCTCATAACATAGCTAATTCGGAGCCTGAACTTAAACTTTCAAGAACTGAAACCTTTCTAATCTCAAGAAACCCTTGTGAGCTTCCATACTGGATATTCGCGCACATTAAGCTTCAGCTCTCTTACTATCAAGACGATACTTTGTTCCCTTTGCTTTGTCGTGCTGTTACCTACGCTGGTATCTAAAATGTGACGCTCTGTATAAAATTGCGGGGTGCATATTGCGCTCAAGATAATGTGTGACGAAACATGTGTTTTTGATAATTTGTTCGTATCCATCAATAAATTTACATTAAATTGGGCCACGTCTGTCTATAAGGCCCCCTTTGAGTGTCATCTTTTCAACTATGCAGTAAAGTCTCCCTGGAGATAAAGCAAAGAACCATCGTCAGTCTGTTGCAGCTTTTCTCCAAGTCATCTTATTAAACATGTGCGTGTGTGCGTGTGCGCGTGTGTGTGGGTGTGTGTGCGTGCGTGCGTGCGTGTGTGCGTGCGTGCGTGTGCGTGTGTGTGTGTGTGTGTAAGACATAATAAAATACAATTGATTCTCTAAGAAACGATTACCGACCTTTATATTAACTATTCTAGATTCTATGTTTGTAAGGCATAATAAAATATCTTACATAAATGTGCTCCCTCTAAATTCATCTGCTCTCCGAAATTCGAGATCTTTCCATGTTACATAACGCTGCTTGAAAATGGAACTAAGATCTTAAATTAACCAATCACAGCTTATCATACTTATGCATCTACTTAGCTGCTTCATACTGCTACGTAGCTGCAATACTGCTTTGTGAGCAATTACATCACTTACTCCTTTTTTTAACATCTGCCCTGCCAACATCTCCGCCCTGCTTATGCTTTCCTTTCTAAGATGCTTTTAAAACCAGTGTACATAAAAATTACGGTATTTAGCTATGATTGTACAAATCTCTAACAAAATAATTTGACATGTGTGAAAATAAAGACTGGTGATTCCTCAAAATGCAGTGTTTATTAGTTGCGTCTATATGCCTTCACAATCAGCCATGACGAGCATGAGATAGTTAAAAGTACTATGTAATTCAAATATCACGCATATGTATATACAAGCATATTCTTCATTGCTTAATAATACATACAGATTGATTAAATAAATAAATGAATAAAAATTTACGATATTATAAAATGAGAAGCAAAATGTCTTTTGATACTTTATTTAAGCATCAATTTATTAAAGCTTAATTTCAAAATTTATATAATTGGAAATGTGGCGGCAAATTACAAAAAGTTTGGTAACATAATTAAAAAAAACTTTTTTAAAATCCTATATTTGCTCGGGTGAATACAAATTGCCATGAAAATTTAAATTCAAATATTTAAAATGATAGAAGCTGCTTTCGGAGTTAATTTTCTGTAATACTGGAAGTTATAAATATTTCTTGGATACAGCAGCCTCTTTGATATGAAGTGAATTAATGAGTTACCTTCTTGTCGAAGACAGAACCATTTATCTCTCGCTCTTGACATGAGAGAGACAGCAATTATTTCGACATCAGGGACTACCAGCGAATATTTTCACTTTCTTTTTTTCTCTAGCTAAAGGAGATAAAAGTTTTGGCATTCTTGTTACCAGTTATTTCTTTTCAGAATTTTCCGTGTTACGTATTTATTGTTGATTAAAAGCTCATGAATGAAGGCCTATTAAATCTTAAACCAAAACCGTAAAAAATTTGTAAGAAAGAACTGGAAATACTGTTTGATCATTTCGGAGCAGTAAATAGTACATGCTTATTTACAACGGCAGCCCATTTCTGCTGCCAGTTTATATATATTTCATGATTCAGTTTATTAAGCGTATCCATTTCCATCACCTATCAAATCTATTGTAAACTGAGTAATTAGCAAGATTTAATCAAACAAGTACTCGAATTTTATCATTTATTTTATTGTTTTTATATTTGTGTTTAATACTCCTGCTTATGCTAATGGTTGGGATTTTATTTAAATGAAAGATAAATGTTTACTTAGATTATTTTATTCTGTATAAATATTCCTTTAAGTACTTGACAAAAATGTTAAGTTTTGTTATCAATAATCATTTAAAGCTTTCAGCGCATATTTTATAGAGCAGAAGAACTGAATATATATACAGTAAAATTTGTCAAACACATACTAATTAGAAAGATAATCTTATGTTATCATATGTACCAGATATAACGTTTTATATGTAGGTATTATTTCAATATATACCTTAAAACTTCTGGAACTAGCTTGTATTAAATTTCACCTCAGCATTCATATTGCGTTAAACTTATACATTTCGGAGTCACTCACGAGCCACTTCATCAAATAAAGATGCAATAGTTTTGGCTCTATCTATTTGAAAATCCTGAATCAAAATTCAGTGAAACCTTAGTTCATGAGTTTAATTCATTTTATAAAGATTGTTCATCAGTATATATGTTCGTAAGCCGAAACAATTTTCCCCATAGGAATAATCAGTATTTAGCTAACCTTTCCTGCAACTTAATGCAACTAAGACGACACCCATGAACCAACTCCGTATTAGACGGTAGGGCCGGTCATGTTCACTGACAGTTCTTTGAGGGGAAAATAACAAATACTTTATGCTAGGCTGGGGTGCATCAAATTCTTCCCCAGACTTATTAAGAAGAATTCTCTCTTTTTTCCCGGAGCCGAATTGGGCCACCGGGCGCTTACACACCACTGGGCTTAAGACCACCACAGAGTGAGGCCCGCTAGAAACACCGTTATCCACTTAGTAGTCTGACTGGTCGTTGATAATGGCTCCTCCAGTAGTACACGGCTGCCCGTCACCACGGTACATTACCCGGAATACTCAGACTGACTAAGCTACCAGGACCCCCAGTCCGAGGACTTACGCAATCCTCTTCTGTCCGACCGTATAAACGATCGTCCCTCGGGCTCTGGAACCACCAAACTCAAACTGTTTCAATGCCAGAATGCTACTGTCATGATAAGATACCAAGCCGGTGTATACACCCCCGGGGCGTACCCATAGGAATAAATAAATATAAAACTAGATTATTTCCTTCCTGTGCCAGAGATGATGGCTTGTTTAAATTTGCAACAGTACTTCGTTCACAGATTCCTAGCGCAAAACCAATGGACATTAAATATAAAACAAAAAAGGTAAACATAATATTAAAGAGATAAAAACAGAAAACTACCTTAATTTTACTATACCTGTAAGTAGGACGCTGGACGGCATAATGGAAAAGGAAGGTATTTTTGTTTAGATGAAAACTTCTATTCCATAGAAAACATCAGATTACTATCTTTAAGAAGCAACGTTTTTATCTTTTCTTTGTCCCAAAGTACACTGCTGCCCACCGTATATGCAACACCCTGAAGGAATCATGCAAATATCATGAAATTTACAACATGCATTAGCGGAGGTGAGATATGCAAATGATTAGAATTTCAGCGCAGACGCACATCACGCGCCTGTGGCGCTACTTCAAAACGCTATTTAGGCTTGGAGTATTTGACGATTTCAAGTTCGGCAACTGTGTTTTTTTGTGTTTTTTTAAAACAAAACGATGAATTGTGCTTCGTAGTAAACAGCGATCATCGTTTGATCAAGTATCCGAGTGCGGCAGAGGAAGGATAGTGGCCTACCAAAGAGTGTGGACTATCTTTCAGGGAAATCGGTAGTCTTGTTGGATGAAACCAAACAACTGTAATGCGGATATGTGACCGTTGGATGTAGGACAGTACGATGACCGACGTGTTCGATCGCATCCACCTCAGTGCACTACTTCACATGATGACAGCGCATCGTGCGTATAGCAGTAACGGATCGCTCAGTCACATCACGAACCATAGCACAGCACATTCTCTCTGTAACGCATTATCCAGTGTCTGCGCGTACCATTCCACGCCGTTTACAGCAGAGTGTTCTGTCCGCAAGACGTCCATTGCTTCGTCTACCCTTGACGCAGAGCGTCAGACGTCTCCGCCGCCAATGGCGCGATGAAAGAAGGATGTGAACGGCAGAATGGAATGAAATTTTCTTTAATGAGGAGTCAAGCTTCTGTCTGCAAAATCACGATGGTCGCATTCCAGTCTGGAGACACCGTGGAGACAGGAGGCTGAACAGCTGCGTTATGCAAAGCCACACTGGTCCTACACCGGGTATTATGGTATGGGGCGGTATTCGATATCACTCTCGCACTCCTCTAGTACGCATTGCCGGTACTTTAAACAGCCAGCATTACATCTCCGAGGTGTTGGAGCCAGCTGTCCTTCCTTACCTTCAGGGCTTGCCCACAGCCATATTTCAACAGAATAATGCGCGACCGCACGTGGCACGCATTGTCCAAGGGTTCTTCGTCAATCGCCAGACCGAATTGCTTCCCTGCCGGCTCGCTCTCCGGATCTTTCGCCTATAGAAAACATGTGGTCCATGGTTGCTGAACGATTGACCCTGATTACATCCCAAGCTGCCACACTAGATCAACTTTGGCAACGTGTGGAAGCTGTTTGGTCTGCTGTACCTCAAGAACACATGCAAAGTCTGTTTGAATCAATGCCGAAGCTTGTGGCAGCGGTGATCTCCAACAATGGCGGCTACTCTGGCTACTGATTCTGGAAGGAACCACACTTCACAGAAGTTTATAAATTTAATCATTTGATACTTGGTCAACATGTTATCTGCTAAATAAATTTTGTTGTGATATCTCTTGTCTTTCTTGGTGTTGCAATTTGGGTGCCCAGCAGTGTAGTGGTCCCAGTAAACTCTGCTTGAGACTCACTTGCCCTCTATTTCCCTCAAAATATGCCAAATGTGATTTGCTGTTGTCTATGTTTTAAATGTTTTTAAAGTGAGGTATGGCATTGTTATTGAAAATGCTTGCGTTGTAGTTTGCTATTGCATTACTAGGCTTAAATTCTCAAGCGAAACTTTGCCTCTTATTTCATTTTCTCCAAATTTCTCGAATCAAAAGGTCATCTTTCTTTCTTTGTCCATTTTTAAAAAGCTTTCTTCTCTCAAACTGTCTTTTTCTTTCCTGTTTCTAAAGTTCTGCTGTAGTAATTTCATGTTGAGCTAATTTTGCATGATTCTCTATGTCTTCATTGTTAATTTCCTAAACTACGGTTTTTGCTTGGATACACAATTTCAAAAGTAACTATAAACATCCTAAGTGACAAAATATTCAAATTCTCTGTCTGCAAGCGAGTTTTGCCAAACTTTCCTCCAGGCAGAATCCACGATCCTGTAAGACTCTTGCTGGCTCTTGCTCTGTTTTGTCAATGAGATTTAAGCAATGGAAAATATTAAAACGATGTTTTCAGGGGTCCTTCAGTGTTAACTATTGTCTCAGGTTACGTCGAAAAGCTTTTTGAAAATCCTATGTTGTCGACTTGAGTATTCGAAACTCGAAACATAGTTCGTCACCAAAGACGTTTATTGCATAAATAATTTATTCGTGAACCGAATTGCTCTTCAAGCAAGGCATTCGTCATCCGAGTTTCTATGACATAATGTTGTTGTATATATCGTACGTAATCCTTTCTGAGATTACTTTTGTTATGAACATTTCTCATTATGCAGGAGGCACTTTCTGATAAGATAGGAAACATTTTAGCATGTTTTGGACACTTATCCAAACCGCAAAAGATTTTAAAACATTTGCAGAATATTAAAATACCAATAATATTTGAAATTTTGAGAATTTGCTAACTTATGAATTATAAATATTTTTCCCATATTAATTGCAATATGTGCCTAACAGTTTTCAGTTTAATATAGTACAAGTCTTCTCATGCTTTTACTAAACCAGGAAGAAGAAACGCCAACTGTCGTCTACCTTCTTACACATCTACCTTTATTTTCATAGGCTGCCTATGTTTACAGATGTTGTTTAAAGTTGTGACTACATTTTTAATCGTGAAGGTAGTTATTGACATGGTATTATCACTGAACAGATGAGCACCGTTGTTCATTTCAGATTGAACGCTACTGCTTGATTGCGACCGAAGTCTTTTTGCACTTCTGTTAAACAAATTTCTACATTAAGACATGCAGAATCAGTCTAATTTTCAGTTCTTCAGAAATTCTACTGTATTTGTAGTTGGCATGAACCCTACGTGTTCTCAAACGTCTCGCCATGAGAAATTTCCCGTTTGGCTTCGTCGTGTTCCAAGTCAAAGAGACTTGCAATTCCTTAATAGTAATATAATAACAAGACATATGTTCATTTACTTACCTTTTCCTTTATTTAAAAAACATAACAGCGGCACAGTAGCAGTTTACACAATTAATTTATTTGTATTTAATTTCCACTGACGTTAATTTATTTTTGGATTTGATGAGTGATGAAATTCGAATGCCGTATTGACTTCGTTACGTGAGGCATTTTTTGGTCGATTCGCTCTTTCGTTTTGTTGACCTTTCCTCCTTCTTATCCGAGATCTTTTTTATGCAAGGCACCAACCAAGAAGGCTTTTATATAGTATTGTCGAATAGGCTTGGAATTAGAACCTGATTAAAAATGACAGATTTTAATGAACAAAAAAAACTGTGATGAAATCTACTCAGCAACTTAAATCCTTATCGGATAACTGAGTAAAAGAACTAGCCGTTTAAATTAAACTACTTGGTAATATTTATGTTTTACTATTTGTGGCCATCCTAACTTATTTCTGATTACCTTAAAACGACGAATAATCCTTTTATAGCAAAACTAGGACTATGGGTTTAAAACGGCGAATTTTCATGTTGTAGCTAAATTACGTACAAATGCCAGTTAGTAGAAACCAAACTAACATTTCTTTATAAATAATTTGTGTTACAGACTCAACCACTTTGATGATATGCAATAACTTAATATGATCTTGATAACAACTGTTAGCATATTATTGTACTGAAGTGTACTTATTAACTTCTCAGAGACAAATTGTATTGGTTTTATTTAAGTACAGTGACTCAAACATATGAAGAACATATTATGTGGCAGTAATTCTAGATCGGTACATACCACCATCAACTAAAGTTTTCACTTCTGTCAGAATTTTATTCCCAAATTCAAGAAACGTGTAACAGCAATTAATCTCTTTTAATCCGCAAGAAGTTCAGAAATTATAGTTTAAACATTGGTTCTCAACGGGCGCGGTACCACCACCCCGGAGGACGGTACAAGGATGTTGAGGAGCGTTGAACTTGTTTTGGGCGGTAGGAGGCGGTAGTCATGTTATGGACAGTAGGGGGCGATGAGCATGTTTTGGCATTCGAACTTAATTTTATAACACCCAAAAAATTTATTAAATTGATTACCCATTTTATCATTTGTACCAGCGATAAAACAAATTTAGATGATTGCTCCTAAGAACGCTGAGGCGAATTTATATTCTCGGTAGAATAACCTTGAAGAACTCGGCATTATGGATATATTTTTTTTTTTTTTTGCAATCCCAACCAGCACAGCGTATGCGTCAGCTATTTCTGCGCGCCATTCACTGAAGTGCATGCTTTGAGCATCCTTTTCAATACTGAATGTTGGGATTTTACCCGTGTTTCTTGTGTTGCTTTTCGTTCGCTTTATTTCTGTTTTTCCCTCAGTTCGATTTACATTCATTGTTTATTTGGCCAATCGTCTAGATAATTGGGCTTGTTAGTTCTTTATCGTGATCATGAATTATTAATTTTGAGAAATACTTGTCTTTCCTTCATATTTTGCTACCGCCAACGATGTCGTTTAGTAAAAAGAACTGTCGTCAATATAGTCCCATGTACTTGAAGTTTGGATTCGTTTCTTCGCCGTCGAACTTGCAACTGCCCATGTGTTTACTGTGTAACAAAGTGTTATCTAATCAGGCAATGAAACTTTATCGTTTGCAGGAGCATCTGCAAAATATTCATCCTGGCAAACAAAATAAAGATTTGTCGCATCGTGAATACTGTGCAAAGACGTCATTGCGAATGGAATGAACATCAGTTTACTGGACGTAGGAACTTTCTGTCCTGAATTTTTAATTGCTTAAGTGTGTGAACTGACAATTCCTGGATATGCATACCTGCAAGTCAACTATAAATATAACTTCATTAATCCTGATACGGACTGCAACGCGCAAAATGACGAAATAAACATCACCGCAACTGTTTAGATTCCTACCTAGACGAATTCATGTGCAGATATTGCAATAAAACGACTTAAATGTTTCTGGAAATGGTTAAACCAGTCGGCAGTTTTCTGCCTCCTGTGAAATCTGAAATTAATCTGGTAAAATATACTCTATTTTATTTCGTCTATTTATTTTTATATTTGTCATCATATTTTGTATTTATTTTGCATTTTACATAATCATTCTTTTCATGAAGCTCTAGTACCGTTAGAGTTGCTGCTATCCAGTTAGTAGCCAAAGTTTACCTTTGGCGCTAAGTTGCGTCTCGATAACAAAAAAGCACCTGCAGTTTTCGATTTATGTTGACTTTTGCAAGTCGTAACTCAGCTCCACTGAAACTTGAGATGTTCTTATACATGTGAAGACAATGAATAATTAAACTAATGGTTAAACTCAGTGCTTGAATAATTTTTCAACACTAACAGCCTTTTTCATTATACTACACATATGTTGCTTTAATTTCCTTTCATTCAACCATGTTATGGCTTGAAAATTTTATGTTTAAATCTTATTTCCACTTAAAAAAATTCTTGCATTCATTAGTTAAAAGCACATTTTAGTGCGTTACTTATAATAGTTATTTGAAAAAAAGATCCTATAGGTCACATAATTAAATGTTCAAAGGATTAATATTTAGTCTGACACGTTACGTCTAGCAACAGATTCCTCATACTTGCATTTATGATGCCAGGTCGTTTTCAGCAATAATTCGTTTTATATAGGATCAATTTTTAGCAAAATTTGGTTTTCCATAAATATCTCCATTTCATGACCTAAAATAGTGCAATAATTTTGCTTAGGAAAACATTATTTCTACGTATGGTAAACAACATTTCGAACAAAAAAGGAAGATTTCATCGGAATCATCGTTTATAAACTTTTACCTCTGAAAACTCGGACTTACATCAGAGAAAGTTCAAAGGATGTCGCATACACTGTAAATTTATATCGTCTACTATAAAAATGAAACCAAATTTTAAAAATATATAAAATATTTTTATATAACGTTTCGCTTTCAAAGCTCTTTTCGCCCAATAAATGCCAGCAATTTTTCTTCATGATCCTAGATCTGATGACAGTATGATGATTCTTAAACTAGATCATTCCCAGCCTGTCGTGTGACGTCCTTCCGGTTCTTCAATACCCGGATGAAATTTTGGCCACGTCATCAAACTCTCGTTTTCTTCCGTCGCCGCTGCCAAAGAACTATAATCGAAGGGGATAAGACATTTTTTCGGCGACATAAATGTTCTCAACAGGTGTTATCATGGCAGCGAAAAGGTAGTTTACGTTGACAAATGAGATCTTTGGTTCTTTTCTTACTGTCGCATGAAATTAATGTTGTTTTGCTTCCTCTTCATTCGTGGGGAGTCATGGGATCGATTTCACGGTTGCCTACTTCAGCAAAACAACTATTAGTAAATCTCTTCGGTAAGATCTATAGGAAAATTATTAATTAACAAATAATAATATGTTATCCTGAATTAAAGAGCATCATTTTTAACAGCTAGAGCTCATAGATTTATTAATTATTATCAAATAGCTGAAAGGTAAAAAAAGTTAATTCAGAAATTATTAAATAGCTAACAACAGGAATTATTGTTTGAAAAAATGTTACAAGGTCAATTCACTTTTAGTTTCCATCTTTGCTAACTTTTAGGAAGATTCAGATACAGGCAAGGCAGCTTTAGCAGGTTTAAAATTTGGCGCGGATTTACGCCTTACAAATATTATTTCAAATCCAAAAAATATATAGCTGGCGAACTATTAATTCAAAATTTTATGAAATAGAGGATGTAAGAACACTACCAAGCACATATGAAACTGATATAAATAAGACAAAAATAAAAGGCAGCGATAAAATGTGCGTAACTCCTTGTAAAGTAAACGCTGTTATTTAATATATCTCAGTATGTGCAAACATGGTGCAGCTGTTTGCCTTGAAAATATTATTTCATCTGTAAATGTGTAATGTAACCATTAATTTTAAATTTTATAAAATATAGGATGTACGAAAATTATCAGGCATATTTGAAACTGATACAAAGCTAAAAGACAACGATAAAATGTATTTAATTCTCATAAACAAACACTGTGGGTTAATTTATCTCAGTATTAATTCCGTTTGTTGTTCTTATTTTGTTTAAACAGTTCTATTCACACTAAATATTTTCAAGCACTTAAGAAGTTACTGAAAATTAGTAATAGAAGTTCTCTGTTTAAATTCTTGAAAGCTTGTCTCAAGAGTCTGATGTGAAAATCCTTTCACATCGACAAAAGGAAAATATGCAATGGAATTAAATCTGACGAGCGAGTCCACTAAGCAATGGGACTTTCTGCGATGCTCCATCTATTACGATTGGAATGGATGTACTTGAATTGAAAGCAAAACACGTGAGGGCTACAACTCCGAAAAATTTAATTTCAATTCAACAGCATCATCTCCAGCCGTTTTCAGTTATTACCACGGTTGCCTTCAGTTACTTCAGTTATTACATTGCATTGAAAATTTAAGATACGAAACTATAAAGATTTAATTACATGCAGAAGATCCTGTGTTTACATTTCACATCTGCTGCATTTTTTTTCCTTTATACCATGAGATTAAAGCACTCCACGCAAAGCATCAAAGTTGTGAAGCTGGATAAAAATATCACGTTCTTCGGCATGATCTCTGAGTTGTACACGATTTTACTAATTTTATAAAACATTCCCGTTAAATCAAGGAAATATATTGGGAAATGTAAGAAATATATTTTGAATGTAAGGTAATATACGCGAAAACTGAGTTATAAGTCTAGGATATATTTTTTTCAATGAATGACATTTAGTTGAAAGCAGGTTGTTAAAAACGGTCGCTACTATACTATCTTTTAGCCATTTCATCACTGAGAGCGTTCCTTAGGATGAGCCACAGAATTCAGACTAATGTGACACTTGCATAGAGAGAGAAAGGACAGATGTACACTTAAACCTTTCGCGGGACCGAATTCACACCATCATATAGGTAATCACTACATGACCTTGGGCGATCAGTCTAGGAAAAAGGTAATCAACCTTTTTATACCTGACGCCCACTTTGTAGGCAGTAAAATTTCTGTACCACCCACCCGTTGACAGTAACTTAATATAGCGCAACTACAAAAAGTTTTTTAAATGGTGGTCTAGTAAAAATTATACAGTTAAATTTATGTCTATATTTGTACTATAATTTACAGTACTAAACTTTTAATAGACAGAGCATTCATTAACAAAAAAAAGCGGTATAAATATATGGAAACAGGACAGCATTGCGCGAAAGAGAATGGTTAAGTAGAGAACTGAAGGTTAAGGGGTGTATGCATATCCATTTGTACATACAAGCACGTTTCGATTTTCATTGATCATTTATCAGACAAAAAACTTCCACCGCCCAACATAAAAGCTGAAAGCTCCCTGTAGTAGACTGTAGGGACCAGGTTGACTGTCTCTGGCTCTAGGATATCTTTCCAAGCGGCCAAACATTTGTCCCCAAACCTCTTAAATTCCCAAAAAGGACATGAGTTAATAGTAGTTTCGTGATAAAATTACAAAATGACTCTCCCATTGTATCTCACTCCTTTTTTTTCAGTATATATATATATATATA
>KK115615.1:66593-105258 GCA_000611955.2 Stegodyphus mimosarum
AATCTCATTCAGTTGAAACAAAAACCTCTTTTAAATCTTCTGTTTGTTGTATAATAGAAGGTGTATCTGTTTTTTGTATAATCTGCTGTTACTTAGAAACTTTAATTTTCAATGGTGTCCCCTATTGATGAAATTTTTGGTGCTTTC
Organism: Stegodyphus mimosarum; assembly: GCA_000611955.2. Lineage (NCBI taxonomy): Eukaryota > Metazoa > Arthropoda > Arachnida > Araneae > Eresidae > Stegodyphus > Stegodyphus mimosarum. Next base: position 66,741 of record KK115615.1, read on the forward strand.
GTTATGACTGCTTTAAAATGAAATTTTCCCTGTCCTTAACAGAATATTCCCTTCTATTAAGAATAATTACGATTTAGCTTTTATTCCTTTTCCTCTCATTTAACTGCAGTATCTCGCAGACTTTTAATGGGTTCAATTTGAGTAAATTTCTTTATTAATGTGCGAACAGCTCTCGCATTCTTTGTTTCATTTAAATCCAGTAACCAAAGTCTATTATTATAACACGTTATTTATCTCTTATTAGCGTGCAGAAAGATACAAATTCGTGAGAAATTTTATGGCAACCTTTGTAAGTAGATCTTATTATACATATTCATATTTAATACTACTGCATCGTGAAAATTAGCTTATCTATATACTACTTCTTTTAGCATGCTTTTGAAAACTAAAATAATTTAAGCTGTCGAAAATACTTTAATCGTAAAATTTTAAGGGTATTAACATTAGCATAATATGTCACATTTTACACTTGTTAATCATTGCAGTTTCACTAAACAGAACTTCAGATGAATAAACATTGATTTTATTATTACTATGAAAATAATTCGCGGAGATTCTTTTGCAAAAACCCTTGCAGAGAAAATTGTTCATGCTACGAGAACATGTTATTTTTAATCTCCATCTTGAATCCTCATAAATTCTAATTTGCGTTTGTTTTTCCATATTATATTGGCTTATTTTGATAACATAACGTTTAGCTGGAAAGCAAAACTTCAAACTTAAAAATAAATCTTCAGAATGTTCTTCCGTGCCATGAAAAATTTAAATATTATTTTCTTCTTCCTAAAGTAAAAACAGAAAAAAGATTGGCAGCAGCTGTTACATCACATCGAAGCCACGATTTCAATATGCTTCTTATCCACAAATGAAAACTGCTCAAGACATTATTACGAAACGAAATTTTTAAAAAAAAATCATCATTATGTAGACCACAAAATTTTATTTTGCAGCAAGCTAAAAATATATGGTGTTGGAAATAGTTTTATTAATGAATTTATGAGTGCAAATATTTGTTAACATTTGCAATTAGGTGTATGTAAGTAATGTGAATTAAATGTATTATGAATTCCATTCATTTAATATTATTAAAAGTAAAATAAATATATAAATTGAAAGGTATGTATATTGCTTTTAAATCGTTCCATTAATAAGCAATGTATTAATTTGTTTTGAGTGTAGATTAAAGATTTTATGAACAGGTTGTCGAAATGCATGGATAGGGATGAAAGATGGCAATACTTATCAGGCTTATAAATGGCAATTCTTGTCAAGCAGCATTGATGAAAAATACCTCAATAGGAAACTTAACGTAACGATTATAAAATACCCAATGAATAAAGTCAAAACTTGAGTTTAAAATTCCTGCCATGTTTTCTCGTTTTTTTAATTATAAGAATAAACAGTTTATTTTTACTCGTTCATTATTATTATACTAGTTTTATTTAATTACAACAGTTTCTCGTTTTATTTAATTATAAGAATATTAATTATAAGAGTAAAGAATGTGATCATAAAATATATGTGCCTTTTAATGTAAATAATGAGGAAATTCTGAAGGTGTTTTAATAAAATAAAGTGCGTCTATCTAAATATTCAATTAAAGCAAATATTTCTCCTGGCTTTCTTCAAGGTTGCTTTCTAACATGTAGATTTATAACTGCTTAATTCACTAGAGGGAAAGAATTTCTGATATCTGATATTTATCACGTGGTATTCAAGGATCTGTCAATTAGCGAATACCCGAGGTTTTTCATGAAACTGAAATCATTTATATGTCATGCAATCATGTTGTAAATAATTCAGGCATGATTGCGGGTAGGGGAATATACATACATACAGAGAGAAAGAAAGAAAGAGAGAGATATTTGATCGTAGATTTTCAATTAAATGTTTCAAATCGTTTGCTAAACTCGCTGTTAAACATGAAAGCAAGAAAAATGCGTATTAAATGTTAAAGAAAGATTTATGCAATATATTAAGGATAAAAAGTATTTTACGAATTTTTTGCAATAAACATCGAAGGAAATCCAGAACCCAGGAAATCTTTTTGAACAGACGATCTACCAAATGGTTATCTAGAGAGCTGCTCTGTCTGTGATAATTTCTATTTATCAATAAAATCCATGTAATTTGACGCAATTATTTGGCTATAACCTGACAGGATAAATACTTCTTTCATTTTGCATTTTGTCATAGTAAGGGCAAAAACAATTGTAAGGGCTAAATAATGCCCCAGCTAAGGCCAAAAACAATTTGTTACGTATAACCACTTTGTACCTTAGTATATTCGATGTTCCTGAAACTCGAAACCTGTTAAACTTAGAGGTAAGTTTAGCAATTTTCGAAGTTGCTAGAAATTTAGAGCTCGAACTCTGTATGGAATCGAGAGATGGAAATATCTGGAAACAATCACCAATATCCTATATATAAAGGAGGATTCCAGTTATTGGCAGCTACGATGTTTAAATTTACTGGAAAAGTCTACATCTTTCTCGATAAATTTTAGGATTAACTTTTGTTAACGTATATTGAAGACAATTCAGAGTTTGTTTTCGAGAGATGTTGCTTTCTTGTTCTCATTCTGAATTCGCTCTTAACAGTAATTTTATTTAGATCTTGTACATTCGGAATTAATTAGGTACAGCGTATGGATCATATTTGATACTAATCTTTTATCAGATAATGTATCTGATGTGGGCATTCTGTGTAAGATACGTGCCTGAAAGACAATCCTAAGATATCACTTTTACATCTCACAGATATGAGTTGCTGCCCCAAGACAGGATTAAAATATGTTGAGAGTTCTATTACAGATGATTATGTTTTCTAAAGAATAACCTACTTCATTCTAATTCTACTACTTTTAGGCAGGTCTTAATCTAGAGTTAACTGAGTGTTTAGAAGCAAGAGAGCTTTTGCAGAACGTATACGTGCTACTTGCGCAACATACGCAAGTCGCATACACCCCTTCAATATTCGTACATCGCAACTTGCATGACCAATGCGCACCATATGCAGATCTAAGGAATCGTGCAAGCTGCAACAACGATTCGCTTTCCAAAAGGCCTCAAAATTTTTGAAAGTGGAGACGTTAAAAACGTGAAGTACCTTTATTGGGACTCGAACCTGAACCTTTCGAATATGCGCCGAGTGTGCTATCATTATACCAGGAAGGCATGCCGGAAGGAGGGAGGAAGTACCTTATAACTTTTTAGATGCATTAAACGTCCCCTGTCCATTAAGATGAATGGTCTTTGAAGAATAGAGTGAGGAGAGAGCTCCACTTTATAAATCCGGCACAGCAAAATTATAATTGTCTACATTTAGCTAGTAGTTAGGGAAGATCAAATAATGAGACATAATCGGAGGCGTGAGGTCAAAGAGACCACGTTACGTTATGATTTAAATAAAAAGTTCTAAGAAAAATATTAAAATTCTATTTTACCCATACATTATATAAACACTTAACCTTCAAACAGAAAAAAAAATTATTTTACAAAGAAATCAATCAACACAAGGAACATCTTTTCTGCAACATGAACTTTCTTTTACGAAAAACCACTTGCAAATGTAAATTATGGAAAACAAATCAGAATAACTATTATTTTTCTAAATAATAATTACTTTCCATTAACTTAACATATGATAGATACATTCAGACGAAAAATATAAATATTGTACGAAACATAAAAAAATGACAGTGCTTTAACTACTAGTAATACCATTCTGTTCTTGCAAAAAATATCAATCGATATCATTTGCAAAATCTTCTTGGCATTCTCTTCATCGCTAAACTCACTTCCCACTTCATCAAGAATTCTTTGCAGCTCTTCTGCATAACGCGAATTAGAAGGATATATGATATTTCTCAGACCGATCTCATAGCCATGTTTCCACCTGAGATAGAAATTGTAACACTGAGAGGGAGGTATGGACTGACATGTCGCTCTCAGACAAAAGACTAGAATTTCACAGTGAAGCAGGTGCAAAAATTATTAGCCAATGGGTGAGAATTATCAAGGTCACAAAAGGAGAAGCTAGCAGGAGAATCCACTCAATCAGACTAACTATAGAATCAAAGCTTTAATATACGTAGAATAGGAGTAATAGGAACAACACCAGTAGCGGTCTCTGAGGCCGCGCCTTCTCAGTTATGGGTTAATTTTGAAAAGAAAATAAGAGCTGTATTTTATAAACGGTTTTTTATCTGAAGGATTTGCAAAGCTACTGAAGCTGTCTACTTATAATAAACAATCGATTGCAGTGCATGAGTTTAAAGTTCCAAAAGTGGTGGAGATATTTGCTTCCTGTCACAGTGAAAAAAATAGTTAAGTATTAATCACATGACACTTAATCCCATACGATAATTACATGACTTGAAAAATTATACAAATGAAAAACAGTCAGAATTAAATATGCAAAACTGAATATTACTAATTATTTCAGATCGATGTTACGTAGTTCAGTAATTTAGTGACCTAACGAAATTTTATCCTGATGCTTTTAAATATATGAATTTTAAAACATTTTTATCATATAAGTTCTTTAATTTTCATGAAAATTTGTAACCTAAAAGTGGATCTACTTTCAGAACTTCTGTAGATGAGAAATCTTTTCCTATTTGCTTGTTTGCCAGTGCCAAATTCTGTTTACTTGTTAAACAGAAAAAAAATCTTATTTCCTTGTTTTACTTACGACAGTTCTTTCTGGTCTATTTTATAAATCAATTATTGAGTAACTTTTGTTACTGAGTACGGTTTACCTACTTTAAATCACTGATCAAGTTTGCAAAAAACATTTATGTTTGCCGTAAATCTTTTTCTTAAGGGATAACGCCATTTCTTCATTTCCCATTGCACTAAAACTGCAAAATATCTTCGCAAATCCAGAGTGAAAATTATTTTTTCTTCTATATATAAAATTTGCGTTTGAAGCTTAAATTCAGTGATTTCCAACCATTTCCAGTTGATAGCAATTTCCAAATGAAATCATGATCTCACGACACTGTAAATACATATGCTATTGTTATTATTATACTAACATTTAACTATTTGACCTTTCAAATATTTATAAGCTTATTTTAGCTAATAAATTACTTTATATTAATTACTTCCTCTATCTTCTGTTTTTCCGTCGACCACCATCAGAAAACAAATTGAACTAAATTAAAATAAAAAGGGAAAGCTAGAAAATATTGCTGAGAGCCATTGTCGGATAGCATGTTAATTGACTTTTGTTTACTGTCAAAGTTTATGATTAGCTGGAAGAAATGGGTTTTGGAAACGAGTCTTGCTAAGCGAAACTTCTACTGTGTTCTTAATATTTTCAATAACTATGTTACTTTGAAAGCCCGCAAGTAGCAATGGCTATCGTTTTGTTAATTAGAAGATTAGTTAAGAGTTGTAGTACATAAATCATTTGAGATGAGTTTGTTACGTGATTGTATGAAGTTAATTTAGGCATTCGCTAGTTGCGAAGAGGAAAAGTCATCGCAGCAACCAAGATTAAACACATGAAGATAGATAAACCTCAAACCTTACATGTTGAGTTGTAGAGTCATTAGGTTTTTTTGGAAGTAGAATAATGAAAAATGAGCAACGCCTTCCTCGAGAATCGAACCACATACCTCTCGGTTACGCGTCGAATGTGCTCACCACTACACCACGAAGGCATGAGAAGAAGGCGGGAGAAATGCCTTATAGAGTTAATACTGGTATGTCAAATCCAAACTGAAACTAACCAATTAGAGTTTGATTAAAAACTTCTTTTCGTCAGTAAGATTTACGTAAACAATGAAGTACTACAAGAAAAGATGCCAGCCTTTATACTTTTTATACTTTAAAAGATTATTTATTCACCATTTTCAGCATAACCGCCGCCATGTCTGCACATTTCTTCCTACAATAACTGCATCTAAAAAATCTTCCTACAGCAACTACTAAAAATTTACGAGGATTATGCCATGAAAATTGGAGTATTACAAATATTCACAAAAATCGGTCTGTGTCACTGTATGTCATAATCCTCGTAAATTTTTCAGGAACTTTTACGTACAACAAAAATCATAGATTAGCTAGCTCCTTATCAAAAGAATAAATTAAGCCACACTATAAATTCAATCCCAACTGTGCAGCATACTTCGGGAAATTTGGTATCCACCACCTGAAGAAAAATATTGAAAATGATAATATTTACGTTATAAACTGCTCAATAACTGAGCTTTGAAAGGTAAAGATCAAATGGACCCCTAATAGTTTACCTAATAGCAGAAAATTATTTCGCAGTCATACAAAATGTTTATCCTTTTGCAATAACATAGCCATCATATATGCTAGTAATTTTGTAACGTCTTAAACGCATAATATCATACAAAATTAGTACTTATTTTATATTAGAGTAACTCTACATAAAATAGTGTTCTTGTTACAATATAGTTATGATTAAAGTCAATAAGTGTATTACAGTTCTGTATGGTACCATTGCGAATATTCTAATTTTCAGCATTTCTGTTTCCACTCTCTTAAATGAAAACATTTTATTACAGTTTTCATCTCATGATAATATATTTACAGAAATTCTTTTCATTCTGGTGAAATACTGCAGGTATACTAATGTTCCTTAAATCATTCATCGGATTTCAAAACACTTTATCACCTTAAGTATTTATTATACATATGATAATAATAAACACTGAATAGAACCAGAAACTTCCTAAAATTTCTTTTCATATTGCAAATATTCTATGCGTGACCCTTTGGTCACACATATCAGCAACATCGAGCTCTGCCCATCTGAATTTTGTAGCGTTCATCTGAATGTTGTTGTTTTCATCTGAATTTTGTTGCGTTCTCTAGTCAATGGTTATTGAAACAGCACTGATGCTTTTCCTTAGCTCGACTAGTTTTGTTGGCAACAGAGAAACCCTCAAAGGAATAAATCAACGGGCGTTTTATCAGAAAATCTGGAAGCCTGTACTACTAAAAAATTGAGCACTCTGCGTCTTGGATGAATGCCGCGTGATCAATGAGATACCCATAAAACATCTGTAGTAAAGGAAATCTTGGTGATTTTCCAGTCTGTTTCACATATGTATTTTGTGTCATGTATGTTTGAAATACGATGAATCATTTATGAAAGCCTCATATATGAGAAATACATGCATTGCATTTTCTTTTTGCTTTTAGCAGCAAGTAAAATCTATGTGAAATTTTTATCTTTAAACTGCATCTTTATTTTTCTTTTTAACTCCTTATGCTTTATGCTTATTGTTTACCATTTCATAGTTATTTGTATTCTAGCTATAACGTGTATGTTATAGGAAAAGCATTTTTCTTTCCATCTGATATGTACGTTAAAGTTAAGGCATCTGATTTACTTCAAATTTAAGCCATCGCATCAGTTAAACTTAACAATATCTTTTAAAAATGAACCTACGCCGTAATTATAAAACCCACTGCATCAAACATTTTTGTCGCTTTCATTACTCAGAAATGTATTGTAAGATATACAACTTTATTTTTGTATAACTTCAGTTCTCTTTATTCCGAAGATTATAGGATGTAAAACTAATTCTCATATATTCTATGTCCGAAATATTTTTCACCCGTAGGTTTTTTAACACTTCATTCAGAACAATACGTTTTTGAGAATTTAAAAAAAATAGTTTTATGTAATTATAGGAAAGAACTTTATTACTTTGTAGAGACATTAGGTATTTTTGGAAGCATTAGACATGAAAAATGTGCAACGCCTTCGCCGGGAATCAAACCGCGGACCTCTGAAATACCGGCTCAGTGAGCTGACCATTACACCACAAAGGCATACGAAGAAAGAGGGAGAAATAGCTTATATACTCCCCTTTTTAAAGGGCGACTAGGGTTTTAGGGGACCTAGTCGCCAAATCCTGGGTGTGGAGAGTCATCATCCACAACCCTTTTAGTTCGGGCGCCAGTGTAGAGACATTAGGTTATTTCGTAGCAAGAGACATGAAAAATTAGCAGTGCCTTCGCCGGCAATCGAACCGCGGACCTCTGAAATACCGGCTCAGTATGCTGACCATTACACGACGAAGGTACGCTAAGAATGTGGGAGATATACCTTATAACTTAAACTGCTTTAATAATGAACTTTTGTTTGAAAGAAAGTTGATCAACAAATGCAAAATATACAATGATATAAATAGACAGCTTACATAGATTTACCGACCAATAACACTTCTAGTTTGTATTCTTGGAGAAAGAAAAGTCTATACAATCTAAAATTAAAATCATTTCTTTTCCATGACTGCAAGAATAAGGGCGTCTATAGCTAAAATACTTTTTCTAATTCAAAATATATTGATTATTTGAAAATTTTTTTAAATACTTAAATATATAAATGAATTAAATCTGTAAACTATACGTATAGTATTTTCTCCACACTATACGTATTTTCATAAGAAAAATTCATATCAACTCAATAGTTTTATTTGTTGCTATGTGTTTAGAAGAATATTGCATTAGAAATGTGCAAGAAAGCCATGAAATTTATCTGATTACTTATATAGCATGTTTTCTGTACTACACAGAAGAAGCCTAAAACTCTGCCTAAATTTCAAACAATTTTATTAAAGTTTAAATCTCCTGTGTACTCGGAAGCTCCTTATAAATGCTGCTTTTTGTCAATGTATGATCAAAAAGTATATCTAAAATCAAAATACGACGTTTCAAACATATAAAAACACAGAGAAATGTTTTATTCTGATACTTAATTTTTAAAAGAAAGAAAAGCAGCTGCCTTTTTGAGTACAAAAAAAGGAAATAACTTTAAAAAATCTGCAAGTTAGTCTGAATTAGAGTAAATATACTTTACTTCTTTATACAATGAAGTAAATGAACTACTGCAATTACGAAAAATTTCAGGTATGATGTTTCAACGGAAATATCCGTTTTAACCGTTCCCGCATTGACTTGGACGATTTTTTGCATGAAGTCTGTGCTTATGGTCAGAATAAAGGAACCTTTTTTCCAAAAAAGGATTATGAGATTGATTTAAGTGAATTTAAAAAGGAATTTTTTTGTGACATCTGTATGTACGTACATAACTTATGCATGTATGCATCTCGTTCAACTCAAAAACGATTAGCAGTTAAACGTTGAAACGTAATATATATATATATATATATATACACACACACCCACTTACCAGGCTTAAAAGTCTTTACCTGGCCTTTATCTTCGCTATTGTTGGTCTTAGTCATATGCTTCCAATTGCAGAAGTGTTTTAACGGACGAAAATATTCATGTTTTAGCAATATCAGTTTTTTAATAATTAATTTTCAACGAATAGCGAAATCCGTTTTTTAATGCGTTCTCCCGGTTCGTATATTTGGCGAAGTTTTATTCTCGTTATGAAAAAATAAAATTCTGAAAAGTGTGACTTCCATGCAACAAAAATGGCTCGGAATATTTATTTCAAAGTTTCGGAACTTTTAATATCATTTTCCACTTGCCCTAAGGAAGTGGTTGATTAAGTTAGAATAATTCGAGGAAATAAGTTTAAATGAGAATAATTCGTGGAAATAAGTTTAAATGAGAATAATTCGAGGAAATAAGTTTAAATGAAGTGCAGCAGAAAATGTGTATAATTTAATACGCCGTACAAGGAAATCATACGGTGTGAATAACATTTTGATAAAAAAAATGGCAACAAGACTAACATAATTTTGATAAATAATGATTAGATAACAAAGGAAAATAATAATAAATAAGGAATAAAAAATTAAATAAGGAATAGCAATTGATTAAGGAAAATATAATTTTGATTTCTGCAAAAATAAGATAGTTTTGGTACAGAAGGATAAAAAAGGCAGCAAGGAATTTTAAATAATATATAAACTCCACGTTATTGAAATAAGGTTATAATCATTCAAGAAGGAAGCAAAATGAGTACTCAGTGCAAATAATGTTATGAAAAAAATAACATCGTAATGTAACTGAAAAATCGTATCGTAATATAACTGAAAATTTTCATGTTTCTGCATTTGATTAAATAGAACTTTTATAATTTTCCATTTAAATCGCAAATTTCAGCTAATAATTATATTTAATTAGAAATAATGTTTAATGATTAATCATGAATAAGTTACTATTAAAACAAACTTTTCTGAAACAAAACAATACCATAGTATGGAATTTTGATATGAAAAAACAAAATATTATTACGTGCGTACGGGTTCGTTATATATTGAATGCACAAGTCGTAAAAAGTTAATAAAAATTTATTCTTTCGACAAGAAATAAATTAAAATGCTGAAATATTTCTTCACAGATCTTCGCACAATATCACAATATCTCAAACGATTAGCAAAAACTCAGTTCAAAACAGATAAAATAGTTCTATCTCATAGCGAAATCGCTACAATCAATACAGCATTAAGTAAACAAACAGCAGTTCGCTTTTTACAGCTACAAGTATAACAGCAACAACAACAACAACAACTGAGATGAGCCGTTTCAACTCGGCTTTTATAAGTTTTTTAATTATCAGCAGAACAATCACGATTTTTCTAGATTTTTCTGGATGGCAACAGATTTTCTAGATGGATGGCAACAGTAATTACGAGATATTTATTTATTAAGCATTAAATGCACGCGCTCTTTTATTTTTATTGTTATTTTTTTTTCGACGTAGCTTTCTGAAAGTAAACATGCCATTTAAAATTAAAATGTAGACAAAAAAAAGGCAACTTCAGTAGATGTTTACGTATATTTTCTTTTTTCAGAAGAAAAGGAAATTCTGCAGATTATTTTTGGGGGGGGGCTGTTGAAGAAGAGGGATCTGTGTCTGACTATTGACAAAACTGATATAGAATTAATCTCAGTTTACGCCAAAAAAAGGGTTGCTTTCTCGCTTAGTTTTAAATTATTATTTAAAATCAAAACTAAGCTCTTTGATGACTAATCCCTTATTTGGCGAAATTTCTCTTTTATTTGGTACTTTAACTAATCTATTTTGACCTTATTTGGCGACTTTATCTCAGTTTAAAAAATTTTATTCTGTAATATTCTGTCCGTATTAACTAAGTTGTTCTACATAATAAGAAGTATTTTCGATGTTTTCGCGTAAAAACGGAGGGTTTTCAGCAATTCGATAACAATTTTCTCATGGTAATATTAACCAAAAACGATATAATTTAATTGGGAATACTGTTGAAATAAAATTATACAATTATTTCAATAAAGGCATATCTTTTTTTTTTTTTTTTTTAAAATGGCCTTTTTTTTTGGAGGGGAAGGGCAAGGTAATGAGATTTAACCATCAAATCCACAGAGCGTATGTCCCAGTCTCTTTAATGCATGAATGACATTCATAGCTTTGACCACGATCGCATTAAACTACGTCTACTGTAAAACGTTGCTTCAGATATCAAATGTTTTACTTTTGATGATTTTAGTATTCACGTGATATTCATAAAATGCTTTATAGCCACTAATTGTAAGAACTCAATCAATTTCTATCAGTTTATCTGAAATTATATTAATGAATAGTGATGCAATACTTGATCTGCAATTTGTAATTTTCTCTGACATATTTTAATTGTTAAATATGATACTTTGGAAATACCCAGTGCAATATATCTTTATTACAGCGTTAATACACTTCTGCTTGAAATGGAATCGAAGATTCAACACAGATGGAAAGGATTATGAAGCTGAACGAGAACGGGATGAAATTTCAGGCACAAATCCTTAGTGATGGGAAAGTCTTATTTAGCATTAAAATCCAATGAGGTGTCAAACTTGCGAGTAATGGATGGCTGACTCATAAGCAGGTTGATTAATCTGACTCGCTTCATCAATGATATCGCTTTCCACTTGTTGATTAAATCTGCAGTTAGTAAACTGCACTTTGATTTGTATTTTGAAATCAAATCTCCAACAACTTTTCTCGAACTCACTTTCAAATCTGAACGGTTAATTTTAAGTAATAGTTCATTTGGGAAAGCAATATGGAGAATAATATTGTATTATTCTATAAGTGAAGAATATGTGTAGTGTCTAAATAAGTTATAGATCAAACTAATTTCAGAAACTATGCAAAAAAACTTAAAAGTCATCTTAATTCGCTGTGTCAAAAATCATGTTCTTGATTAACTTTCTTAAAAGCAAACATCATCTGTTTCTTTTTCATATTTAGATCTTACAAAAACAACAAATTATTTTAAAATTAACTTTTTTTAATTTTTTTATGTTCAGTTGTTTTGCAACTGAATACCCCACTTGGGAAATGAAATTTTCTGTTTTGTTTCTCTATTAAATAATCATTATGTAATTTTATGAATTAAGTTTGGTTTCTGAAAGCTTTGTGTTTCCAAAAATTCTTCTGATTTGATTTGTTCTTTAAATTTTAATCCTTATTTATTATTAAACTTACGAATGTTCATTCTACTTGACTTTACATAAATTCTGTTGCCGCTTACTAGATGATGCTGGGCACCGTCAGTTTAAGACCTTACTGATATCGTGGCCTCATATCTATTTAGTAAACAGTGCAGTTTAGTTTTTGGTTTACGTAAGTCAGAATTATTAATGCCGCTCTTAGCCAATATATGGCACCTATGAAGATCGATGTCCTTAACAGCTCTTCTCTAGGCCAAGTACGATACCCAAGATCTTTAAGCTGCTGCACGTTGCTTAAAGTTGTCACATTATAACAGCTGTCTCACAGCGGGTAATTTGAAGCAATGACTTTTCTGCGCCCCGATCAAAACCACTGCAATTCCAAGAACTCTTTTGTTTCAAACCTCGTGCTTAAGTTAAATATTTGCCAAATCAGACCAAGGTAAAAATAACAGAAGAAACACAAATTAGTGAAGATTTTAAATGCAACTTGTAGGTTTAGATATCGAAAGACAAGTGTTAGTCTTTTTCAGAATTGAAGAAATTTGCCCCCAAACATTTTATTTAATTTCTAAGCCAGTCTATGCCCTCATTAACTTCCCATTTTACATTTTCGTGTTTCTCTTCCATTTAACTATGTAGAACTTTTTATTTTTTATCTGTAGAATTTTATTCTATGAAAGAGTTCTTTAAAGTTCCTTCACCTAAAGAATTCAGTACACACAGAAAATTTCAGTAATCGTCACATCTGTTGTTTGTTTGGTCAATATTATAAAAACTTTTACAGAAAGTATTCCTTAAAACAGCTAAATATTATCCCTACTATTTTAACCGTGCTGAAATATTTCAAATTTAATGCGAAACTGTTTCTTTATTAATTTACAAAATCTGTCATTTGATAGACATTGATTTCGATTGACAAAAATCAAACAAATATATTTCCTTAGATATTACATTTGACTTTCGAAGAAATATCCCCAATTCCTAAGAAATTTTCCCAAAAATTTCCCCAAATGAAAGGACGGCAGCCAAGTTCAATTAATTGACTTTATGCCACATATGTAAAAATAAGCACCTGAAATCAGTTTTAATGAGCTGTTAAAGAATACGAATAGAAAAATTTTATTATCCTCCATTTTGTAGCAAAGCGTCAAACCCCTTTAACACCTGAAGGGTTTGTAGTTTATGAAAGTTAAATCATTTCTTTCTGCATCTGCACCAATAATCATCGCATAATGTAGAATAACACCTTGTTTTAGTTATGCTTTCAAATTGCACATAAATCGTTCGACTTTAATGTATTTCATAAAAAGAGGAAAAATTGGTGAAATTTTACAACAAAACTTTCTTTTTTGAGACTTCAATACTCATCACTATGAAAGCGATGCACACACAAATTTTAAAATGGAACAAAAACCACTTCATTTTGTGAACCAAAAGTGTGCAAGATGGGTTGGTCAGAAAGAAATAACATGTACTCAAAAGAAAAACATATGGAAGATATCACAACTGGAAGTACTGTTTTTGATTCTACAAACACATACACATGCTTTCGTAATAATCACAGTGTTTATTCATTCAATGAATTATTTTCATACATATTTTTCTAGAAGGAATGAACCAAATATATACTCCTCACCCCCCTTTTGTCTATACCCAAGAAGCACTCACTCAAGCGACATACTTTCCCTCTTTATAAATTTAGGTCTTAACAAAACTCCTCATCTCCTTTAGCATATGTCAAAATTTCAATTTCTAAAGTTTAATGACCTTAAAGTGAAAGAAGGAAGTATCTGCCCCCAAATACAATGGCAAGTGAAAGACAAAATTTTCATAAAATGTTAAGTAATTACTAGGCAATCTGTAAACAGTTACTAGGCAACAAGTATTACTAGGTGTCTCGTTTTGCCTTCGAACTCAAAAGAATTAGCAATGGAAATGAGTGTAAAGTTACAACACAAACGGTTTATTTACATATCTAATAAGTGACAGCTGTAGTTTCATCATCTCAAAACAACACTTAAAAATATAAATGGCATTAAGATAATACTCATAAATTATTAGATACACATGAAATGCAGCTCGAACCCATTTATCTCATAAAAAGAACGAGCTCAAAAACGAAAATGTTTAACAATCTTCACTGTTGCCATACGTAACTTTCTAAATTAGTTAAACAAAGATAATATTAGATAGAGGTTCAACTTGACACTAGGCAATCTGGAAGGCTTTTGACGATGTGATACATAGTTCATGGAAAACAATAAAATAAAAATTTACCGTCAATTACTTCTTCTGAACAATTACGGAAAGCAGAGATGTAAAATTTCTCTGAAAACTCTCTTCTTGCATTTTAACTTGGAATTCTTTTCCTTAACAAATGAGAGTGACAAATAAGGTAAAGGTTTCCTGAAGATATTTAGAAAATGGGCTAAAGAAATTTAGGGTAAGGTTTGGGTAACATGATGGGCGATTGCTACTGATTTGTTACAGACTTATCAGAAAGTGGAAAATGTAAGAAGGAATGTTATAAGCAGCAATAAGCTGCATGAAAGATTATCAAGGCCACATCAAAGTTTACAGCTACTTGACTTCAGACGTGGAGGCAGCTAGCAGAAGAAGCAGAAGCCCTTTCTTTCAGAGCGTCAGAGAAACCTTGTCAGCATAATACCATCTGAAAAGATCCATATGTATTGGGCTCCCCGTCCACGCTGAAATACAGCGAAATAAACTTCCCGATGAGTTTGCGAAGCAAGCTGGCAATGATGCAACTATGCCAGAAGAACTAACACTACTCTTATTGTCTTATTTCAAGCACACTACACATGTTAACCTTATGAATAAATGTACTACCATGCCCAAATAAAAATTATTTTTCTTAGAATCCTTATAAATTCACTTTGCCATCTGGTATGATATCAAATGGCACGTGTAAAAGGAGAATAATATACTTATTTCGTACATAAATATATAAACTAATTTTTATTTTTAATATAAATAAACAATCAAATATTGTGTATTAAATCCTTTTTAATGAGTATCTTTTGTTCAGTGGTCAATTTTGTTTCCTTAGTTTCTTTTCTCATATAAGCTTCGAAAGAAAGCAACAAACATATTTCACTTAACCTAAGAATTTCAGTGAAAAGGATGACCAAATGAAAGAAACGAAGGGGAAAGCAAACATTCATGTTGACATTCGGTAAAGGGCATAGTAGCAAATAATGGAAAGGAGAAAGAGAAAAACAGAAACAACTCTTCGAATGAAAGTCCCAGAAAGCAGAAGAATGCGCAGAATGAATAGTCTTAACTAAAAACGTTGAGTCTTTCGAAAGAGGTTTTAAAAACGCATAAAAGAATGCTTTCATTAAATAAAGTGGATAACTTTAATCAAACAGTTTGCTTTCGAAACGATGCTCTAAATTTCATGAAAAGCTAAAAAGGAAGTTATTTATTATCATTTCGTTGAAAATGGCAATTAAAAGATCTAATTTTAAGAAAATTGTATATTTACTTCAAGTTTTGCATTTTATAGTAATGATAGCCATCTTACATATTTGTTATGATTACTACTTGGCAAATAAACGTCAAATTATTTCAGAAAGAATCTCATTAAGAAGGCAGATAGCTCTTGTGTTCTTTGCCATATTCAAGTAGCCTAAGCTAACCGTCATTAAGTCGTAGATATTATCGGCAGTAAGAAGTTCACTAAACACTACCCGTTCGATCCCGACTCAAATCTCGGAAAATGTGCCACCGGCATACCAGATTTCATGGTTATCCTTCCAATCAGGAAGACAGAATTTGCTTTATTTATTGCAATCCATTACTTATTAGCACGTTCTCTGCCCTCCACAAGAATACTCATAGCTGACAAATAACTAGATAACTCGTTATTTATCACCTTCTCTGAATCACCGAGTAAGTATAGCCGTAACTAATATATGCAATGTTTAGGTGTTTGACACACAGAAAGAGATTAAATAACACACTTGGAGTCCTGAAATGGATCATTTATTTTTCAAAACATAGATACAATTACTAAATCTGTAGAATGCTAATTATTTACTGTTCGGGAAGCAGTATTTACTTGAGAAATGTTATAAACAGACTGATGAAATTCTTATTCAATGAGTCATATAAGACTAATGGAAAATAACGTATCGCTGTGGATGAAATTTGCCTGAATGATCAGAACGGATGAGTATTATTTGTCTACTTCCGAGTTGTTGTTTATCTCGTAGTTAGCACAGAGAGCAAAAGTATTATTTCATATATCAACTAAACGTATACTCGTATCCATAGGCTTACTGCTAAGAGTTATCTGTCATAGCCATATTTAAATAACAAAAAAAAGAAAAGAAATTTAAAGTATAAAAATGCACATAGGATCTTCGCGCTTGTGAACGGACGCATCGTATTAGCTTTGCATTAAAGATGTTAAAACACAGGTTTATGCCATAGTTGCAACAATAGAAGAGATTAAGCGATCATAAAGATACCAAGATGCTTTCATCCGACTTCTTTTCCCAGAAACAAATTTTACTGAGAATTTCTATGCGCTGATTAAATTATAATAGAGGAGAAACATTTAATTTTTGCTCTGAAATCAAGAAGAAACAGTTTATTGTTAAGAAAATATTTACCTTAGAAAGTGTATATTTAAATATATAAGAATTATTAATAATAATATAATTATATGCGTTCAGAACGTATGCGCCTAGTAATTAATTAAATTTAAAAGTTCTACAAAATTAGTCCTGACCTTTCGAAAATTTGTATTTCTAAAGTCAACAGAGGTATTTCTTATCAGATAAGTTTTTTTTTACACAGCTTTAAGTAATCTAGCGTTCTTTATAGTAAATCCTGATTTCAATGTATAGGTTGTACGAAATTGATGTATCCGCAAGCCTACAAGAATAATAATAGAATTTTTATATACATAGCAAATTTCAGTTCCCTAATAACAATATAACAAAATATATACAGCGTTAATATTATCTTTTATCATATAAAAACACAACGTTTGAGCTCCATTGCCTTTTCAAAATGTTAGTTATTTAATTAAACGGGTCCCAACAGTGGCCGAGTAGTTAACACCTCTGAATGCTGGTCTGCTGCATTGGATTCGAACCCAGGCAAACGGGCTAGTTGTATGATTGATTTTCGTGTTTTCCTCTAGTAATCTGAAACGAACCAGTTCCTCTCAGAAAGCCCTCTACGAAGCCACCCCTCCTCTTATGGAAATAGCCTTCACCTTTGCCGTATTCAAGATACCTAGCGTATTTAATTATATGAATAACTGCGTTTAAAATGCTTTGGATTAAGTCTCATGCGTATTCTGTTATATAATGCCCGAAACAAAAATCTGAAAATTGTATGTTCATTTAACTCTAAATATTTTTCCAATGATTTGATTCTCATTAAATTTATCAAGTGTTAAATAAGATTCTTTTAAATAATCAACTTTCATAAATCCATGAAATCGAGAAAAACTACTTTCAGTTCAGTGGCTTGTAGTATCAATGAATTGATAAGGATAAAATTTATATTTTCGGAAAGCAATCAATCAGCAATGCATTAATTTTTTTATATTTAATACACAGTTTAATCTTTTGAGATGTTTTGTAAGACACTCATTTTTAAAATACTGGATGAAATGTCTCGATATCTGAGAAACCGCTATTGTACATTTTCTTTGCACATAAAAATAATTAATTTATTTTATTCTTTACTTATTCCTAACTCTTAACGAGACGTATTACATTTGTAAAAAGAAGTTTAATATTTTAGAAGACTTGGAAAGTAATAAAAGGGTTTTAAAAATGGCACTTTAAACTTGGAATAAAAATTAGTGTATTACAATAGTACATTTTGTTAAGAAATGTGATTGAAATTATTTTCGGTATTTGTCGTTATGCATTCGTAGATACTTTTGTTATCTTCAATTCTTTAAAAGATTTATTGTTGCTTTAGAAATTTCTTCTACCGGTATATTTCATCAAGAAGCGTAGTGAATGTACTTTTCTTTAAAATGTCACATAAAGATACAAAAAACATAAACAAAATCTGTAAAAACCAACTGAAGAACATATACTGAGAGTATATCTAAAATTGGTTCAACTATCTTCTTTTTTCTCTGCTGTTCCCTACTGCAGATTTTTTAATGATCCAATCAATTTAGTTCCATGCCGTTGAAAAGGGGGAATAAAGTAACAGCGTTCGCAGACAGCTAACAATTAATCTTGATAAAGTATCTAAACACTGAAAGAACATAGCAGCCAATGGTTAGCTATTTTAAACTAGATGTTTTTCCAAGTGATGCCACTTTAATTCTTGTACTAGTTTTTTTGCTTATTTAGTAGAAAACTGATTTCGGACATGCGATTATGAAGAGTGCCCCGTAGTATAAGTAATGATAAAAAGTCGCAGAATGAACAATTAATAAATTTTCTTGTCTTTCACGGTATTTTTCCAACTGGTAAATCAATTCAAAATCAAACAATCTTATTTTGCCATTTTTTATATTGAACTAGTAAGCCCCCTGTTCTCTTACGAATCAAATTGTGCTTCAATCAAAATGGCCAGCCAACGTATCCGTGTCTTGTTCAACGTTGAACCTCGTTTTTATTCTCTAGTGATCTACTTCGAATAGTTTTTGATTTGTTAATAGTGATGTTGAATCTCATAAAGCGCACGGAGGGAACTAAACCTTTTTGAGGGCTTATTGTAGATGTTAACTCATCAAGATCACAGAGAGAACTAAAATTGTTTTCACTGCTCAGTGATCCCTTTCAATATTTTTAATAGCTCTCATTCTCTGAGACATTATTTGTAAAACGTAAACATTGATCAACGTAGTGAGTCTGTAGTAGTTTAAAATTGAAACGTCAATTTATTTTCATTTTCTTACTTACATAAGCATAGTTTTACACATAATGTTTTTTTGTGTGTTTACAATGTTTTTTAACCTCAACTGTTGTCGAGGTTCCAATAATTTTTTAGTACATGAGAACGAAAAAAAGGGAAAACAGGAGAACCAAAACATTTAAAATTAAATGCATTAGAATGTATTATATTTCCAAGCCTTTCTTTTTTTCTAAATAATAAAGTACGTAATTATTTATTATTTGGAATGCCGTTAGCTGCAGCTACACGTCCACGCCACACACGTCTTTTTTCTCTTCGCCTCTCCGTTTCCCTTCGCCATTTTTTTCTTCTTCGTCTTTCTGCATGATATTAACCAAGATGCTGATGGAGCTAATAACGCTAAAAATAATAACTAAATTAGATGATAACTAAAGTAGGCAACTCAAGCTTTAAAACTTATTCATATCATAGTATCTTAAAAGTTTTATCAAAACAATTTACAAAATGCGAATCATTAAATTAGATCATAATAATAACATGCTATTGTTTGTATTACTGAAATCTGAAAATTCGGAGTTTGAAATATATAAATCTAATATCTTACCAGTTTTCCAAAAAAAAACAGTTTAGGATTCCATTTTAAATTGCTCTACGAATCGTTGACATACACAGCTTCTAAATGAAGAATAATTAAATTCATTTTTTTTTCACATTTCCAGTGTTTTGAGGTAGTGAATTAAAATTTTTTTGTGTGCACACTTCGTATAAACTTTGTGAATAAACATGCCAGAAGAGGGGAAAAAACGACCATTTTACAGGTAAAGGTAAAAGTTTTAAAACTTAGGATTTCATTTTAAAGTGTTTTATAAATCGTTGTAGTTCACAGCTTCAAAATAAAAAATAATTAAATTAAACACTTTGATATTTTCCAATATTTTCAGACACTGAATAAGTATTTTTGTGAGTGAACATTTCGTATAAACTTTGTGAATAAATGTGCCAAATAGAAAAAAATAGCATAACAAAAATTTGCAACCTTTTTACAACCACAAGCAATAATAATTTTTAAGATGAAGATATCCGGAGCAAATAATCCAGATAATGTCATCAAATTATTTCTAAATATAAACCCCTTAAGCAGATAAGCCTCGTGTGATTTGCTGTAATCAAATAAACCAAATAAAAACAATCGAAATATAAACAGTAAAAAAAAGCATGGCAACACTTAACATTCTATAAAAGTGACATTAATCAGCTGACTGCGTCCACGGACACACACTCGCTTTTTCTTATATAAGATGATTCTACTTCATTCAGCTTTAAGCAATTGTACTCTGATGAAATTTTTCATGCGACGTTTTAAGCATCGTTTAATTGTTGTTCGGTCAAAACTATCTGGAATTTGTACAAATAATGAAGTTAAGATAGAGTGAAAAAAAAAGATGGATGTTTTATAGTGCAATAAGTTTAGCCGTTTTTGAATTTGAGAAAATCGCAAATACGTACTCTGGGCCCTTCACCGTTGTCATTCGTGGAATATGCGGAAATCAAATTCTTGTTTTGAATATTACATCATTCAAGTTAATAATTCAAGTTAATTCAAGTTAATTCAATCCTTACTTCGGGCTTTAAGCAGCATAATTCGTCTACAGCATCGCAAAAGATATGTTTCTGTTTTCCGTATGGATGTTTTTAGGCACATTGCTGGTGTGTAGGCGCGTTACACAATCACGAAGTACAGGGGATCGTCTGCTTATGACCGCTTTTGGTTCCGACTGACCGGTTGCAAGTCGTTTCGGTCATATCTCAATCTTAGTAAAAGAAATAATACAAAAATGTGGAATTAATAAATTGCTGCATAGGGTACAAAGTTATTTACAGTAAAAAATAATTTTCTTTCTTGTGTTATCACATGTGTGTTAAGCTTGCTAGTCGTCAATTACGATTGCTGCTGCCGCTGCCCTTTCGATTTGTTTCTCTGGGTTTTCCATAAAAATTATTAATTTTTCTGAACTTTTTGTTTTTTCTTTCCTTTTCATCATAAATTTAAGGCAAAGGCTTAAAATTTCATTTACTATTTTCTGACTCTTGTAAATCTCTTAAAGTATGGGTCCATCGCTTCCAACCTACTCAGTCTTCATTAGTAAGTTATTAAGTGTAGTTAGTTTGTAAGTTTTTACGTTTATTATAAGTGTCTAATAAGTTGATTTACCATTCTAAAGTATTAAGGAAAACACTTTGACGTAACTTTTCTGTGTGGTTCAATTTAATCATCTTTTTCTCTGTTTCTTATCTTTTTTCATCCTCAGTCCGTTTTTTGTTCTAATTCGATCAACTCTTTATCGGTTAGTTCGCTAGAGTCTTGGCGCCTTTATTAGATTTAGAAATGCGAGATTTTGCAAAATCCAATAAAAGTATGAAATTCAGATACCATGCTTTGACACAATGTACTCTTGCGAAAATAGTAGTAAAATCGACCGTAAAAGTCGAGTAGGTCGTAAATCTTCGACCATCTATATAAACAGCAGTCACTGCACTGCGCCCAGGAAAATTCTTGCAGGGTGAGACGTTGTGTCTTCTTGCTACAACCGATTGAGTACTGATTTCTTTTGAGCCCATTTTGTACAACTTGGATACAAGGCTATTACTTACTTGTAGATGTTGCTGCAGTTACTTATCAGCGTTAATCTTCAAAAATTTAACTGCCGCTAATTTTCACTGAAATGTGCACATACCAATTATTATATTGTGAATCTCTTACTCTGTGAGGTAGGCCCACCAACGGCCGAGCGCTGAGGTCCCTGCACACGGGTACCTCGGTCCGAGGTTTCAATCCCGCGAATGGGCTGGCTGCATGGGCGTTTTCGTGGTTTTCCCACGTGTAACAAGTTAATATCAGCCAGTTTCGCTTAGAAAAACCTCCACGAAGGCATACCTCGCTTCCGTGTAGTGCCTTAGGGCGAAACACGTAAATAATAATAATAATAATAATAATACTCTGTGAGTTCATTAATGTAGGCGTTATCTTCTGACAATTAATAGCAGCTTTCTTTATTTGCAGAAGGAATCTTTTCATTACAAGCAGTATAATTCGATGAAATTAATGATAGCCAATAAATGCTTTTCATTATTCGTATGGAAAAGTTGAAGAGTCATTAGGTTATTTCGAAGCAGGAGACATGAAAAATGAGCAACGCCTTTGCCGGGAATCGAACAACGGACCTCTCGGTTACGCTTCGAGCGTGCTGATTACTACACCACGAAGGCAGGCGAAGAAGGCGGGAGAAATATCTTATATACTTACCCTTCTAAAGGGAAACTGGGGTTTGGGGGACCCAGTCGCCAAATCCTGGTGGGGGAGAACCATCATCCACCACCTTTTTGGTTCGGGCGCCAGTGTATAGACATTAGGTTATTTCGAAGCAGGAGTAATGAAAAATGAGCAACGCCTTCGCCAGAACTCGAACCACGGACCTCTGGAATACGCGTCGAGCGTACTGACCACTACTCCACGAAGGCATGCAAAGAAGGCGGAAGACATACTTTATAAAGTGTTTGAAGAAAATAAATGTGCCACGTTTTATCGCTCCTTGTTGAAAACATTCCAACTGAAAGTTTTATTTTTAAGGAATAATCTGAAAAAAAAATTGACAATCGTAATTTTTTTTTTATTTTATTGAAACGGTTTAGCATTCTTATTAATAGATGAAGGATCCTTTTAGAGGAACCAGTCACTGATTTTCCTGGCAAGAAAGACTTCAAAATGTTTTCCTTTGCTCAAAAATTATAAAAATGTAATCCTACTTTGTTAGAAATCTTAACTAGAAAAGCATACTTTATTATTCAAGGCATTTATTGTGATCGAATTCGAAAGGTGGCTTTGTTTTCGACGACTTCACACCGGTGATTATTACTATTGACCTTCATTTCGAACAAAATTTGATGAGTACACTGTCTTTTAATGAAAGACGCCAACAAGATATATCACAGTAATACAGCAACAAAGCATATTAACAACTGTTACATAAACAGAAAATTCTCTTCCGCCGTAACAGTTCCGTCTTGCAATGGAAAGTGAAACACACACACTTGTACTCTCTTAGGTGTATGCCAGATTTACATTAGTCTTTGAGCACTACGAATCTAACATGAATGCATACATCCATCTTTACCTTCATAAGCTTATTCCATAATTCCAAGATGCCACAATAATTTTGATTTTGTCGACTCTTCCAGTAATAAAACCTGGCCATTTTAAGATTCCAACTAAAACAACCCCGCTATTCAAATCGATGCACTTAGGAGCGAGATTGCTGTTTTAAATAAACAACTGAAGTGGCTTTCCTGCCACAGAAACTGAGATAATTTTTAAAAGCATTCTTCTACACGGCATAGTTTCCCTCGGGACCCTAGCACCATCAGAACGGTGAGTGTTGTTGTTATCACCCAAAGTCTGGAAAATACATTTTCCAAACTTTGGGTTCCAAACTTTGAACACTTTGTTCCTATACTAGAAACACCGATAAGGGAAACTTGCAATTTCGGCTGTCGTTCGGAATACATTGGTGATAAATATATCGACAATCGCGCAATCATATCGCTTGTATGTTATGACAAGAAATCCGATTGGAAATTTTTTATTAATTCCAGACCTGAAGTCTCTTGCATCCTTTTCACTATTAACTTCAAAAATCAAAGACCCGATTCCTTTCAGTTGTATGCAGCCAGTGATTCCAAAATTTAGACTTACGGTTCAATATTAATGAGTGTGGACAAATGAAATTTTACTTTAAAAAGTTTTACTACTGTTGTTCTTGTTCCTCTAATATGACCTAGTTTTTATAACATTTTAATCTCTTAATGGATTTTAAACGACGCAGACTTTTCGATACTATCCCTATATGTACCCGAAATGGGTCAATTTCCAAATGTCCAAATTATTTTTCTGTGAAGCTTAGTTCTGTAGACCCTCCCGTACGATAAAATCTTAACAGAATTCCCAGAAATAATAAAATTAACATCCGGAGTAGAACTGGTCAAACATACCACTGTTCATTACAGTAAGACAACCGGCGCGCCAATACATAGTAAGCCTAGGGGCGATTGAATCCAACATTGTACGAAGCAGATAAAAAAGAATTTCAGTTAATGTCCGCCCAAGGCATATGTTGACCATCTAAACCCCCATAGTCATCGCCCTTCACATAGTCTCGAAATATTCAGTGTACATTCATCCTGTTGGAGACTATAGGAGATTAAATATCTGTAGAATACCGGATGTACCTGTACAATATCCATTTAACACATCAAAGACTTTTCCAGCTCACTTCATAGTAACTATATTATTTTCAAAATTAGATATTGTTCGCGAATATTTTCGTATACTATGATACCCTGAAACTCCATTTGCTCTCCATTTAGGCTGCATAAATACCCTCACTTAAATTTTGAGTTATATGGAGCTGCACAAACAATCCAAGGATTTATAAACGAAACCTTCGGTAACTTCAAATCTTGTTATGTTTCCTTTGTGAGGTTCCACCCTTTTGTTTCCCAGCTCAACATGAGAAACCCCTTACATTGATACGCGAATAATCGCTTGAGTGTGTAAACAGAACCGTGAGACTCAAGAAGGGTTAACTATCCTTTATTTCTCAAAATAAATATGACACAATCAGCTCCTAACTCGAAGCGTACAGCAAAGCCTCCACTTGGGCTTGAACTCAAATTAATATGAAATTAAACTTAACTAAGCTTAACTAAAACTAACTGAAAGATATAGCCAAAGCTATCAAGATTCTAAGTAGTTGCCCCCTAAATTTTAGTCGGCGAAGTCAAACAAATACCTAAAGTACGGCCGAGCGTAGCAATAGCTTAGAGAGAGACGTAGCCAAAGGCAAACGCGCGCTATTCAGGAACTCTGGCTCTCGAACGAAGTCAGTGAAGCATCGATTTAAATACTACTCTTACTCATTTGCATAAACCGCGTTTTTGAAAATACATTTTGGTAGAAAATTGTAAGCTGAGGCTAGAAGAGATAGGAAAGGTGCATAAACTTAAAATAAATGTTATAAAATTAGGATAAACCTAATCTTAGATGACATTTTGATATTAAGTAACATAAAGCACATTTACGTATCTTATTCGAAAAGTTAAATGCATATGGACTAACTATAATTGTCTCTAAATGTATTTTTGGTGCATCAGAAGTTACTTTCTTAGGACGCTTAATTACAAAGGATGGCACTAAACACTTGCCAGATAAAGTCGAACCCACAACCAAAAATGGTTAATAACTTGCAGGGATTCGGGGTGTTTTAATTTTTACCGTCGAGTTTAGCCAAATATAGCAAAATATCAAATTTTTCTAACTTCTTATAAGGGCAAAAATAATGATAGGACAAAACTTAACTTGTCTGATAACGCAAAGCAGGAATTTCAAGACTGAAAAAAGTTAATTATAAATGCGGTTTTATTAGCACACACGAAACTGGAAGCTGAGTTAATTTTTCAATTCAATGCATCAGACTTCGCGATGGGTAGAACGTTATCACATTTAATAGACAAACAATTGCAGCTTTTCCTCTTTTTTCTCTAGAAAGCTTTGGCAGACCGAAAGATATTATAGTACGTATTACAGCGAACTATTGAAAACATATGTAGCCATCAATCATTTTAGACCTATGCTCGAGGCGAGAAACTTTCTTCATTTACAGATCAGAAACACATGCTTTCCGTCAATGCCCAGATAAATATTCTCCAAGATAAACTAGGCAATTACATTTTTATTTCCCAATTCACCATCGAGAGATAAAGGTATTAGAAAACATAATAGCAGATGTACATTCAAGGATACAGTCATGTAAGACCTCATAGATTACAATGAAATTGCTCAAGCTCAACAAACTGATTCAGAGTTAAAAGGCTAAATAAATAATTCCGGGATTTTGAAATTTAAGAAATTACCAGTTGGGGAACATGTATTATGATTTATCAAAGGGTACCTCTCGATCCTATCTCTCTGAGCAATTTCGAGAGAGCACCTTCACATTTTTACGTAACTTATCCCATCTTGGTATTTGTGGCACACCCAAGTTAACCCGATCTCGATTTGTTTGGCCTTCACTCCCCCATAACTATTGCTCCAGTTGTGCCAGAAATTGCATCTTATGTCAGAAAACAAAAATTGCCCGTCGCATAAAATCCCCAGTATTTTCAGAGCAATCACAGAGTTTCATATACACGTGGACCTTGTCTGTCCTCTCCCGCCTTCCCAAGGAAATCTTTAGTTTGACAATGATAGATAGATTACCTGAAGCAGTCCCAATACCAGATGTAACTGCACAACAAGAGAACAAGTTACACAGTTTTATCCAAACGGGAAAAGACTTTCGATTTGGATATTAAAGGTAACAGGTAAGAGCGGATCCGGACATCTGGGCGGCTTACTAGAACTATTTGGGTATCCTCTGGAATCCCAAACTGTGCAACACGAGAACTCTTTGGTACTCCAGAAGCGCGGCGTCAGGAGCTTAATAGGAACTTTTGTTGGTGTTGTATGCTTAAACTATACATTTTACACAATACAATAATAATATACTGATGCGCACACTGCAGGTTTTACATAAGTATTATGCACTAATAATCAAACATACTAAAGGTAATAGATAAACTGTCTGAATCATAGATTCAAAACAGACTTTTTTTCGCTGCAGTCAGTTCAGATTCTCCGCACACTGCCAACACACCGACGGCAATGCTAATGTTTCAGACTGTCAACATACTAATAGCTTTACCAACAACTCCCTCTGGCCGCCTTGTTCGGCCCTCTCAACGAAACGTCACTTTTATTGACACAGCAGAGGAAGTGTGTAGCGACATCATTTAATGTTCTTGTTTTTTAATTAAGAAAACAAATACGAAACGCCGCGTGTTCCACGAAGTATTCCACGAGGCTTCCATGTATAAGCAAATAACTCATAATACAAGAGATAAAATTCTACAATAAAAATATAACGCTAAGGTCTGGAGAGAGCGAAGAAAAAATATAAAATACAAATACTATTATAATAAAAATACTAAAATATACCATGAATAATTAAACTATGTTAATACTCCTATAAAAGAAAATAAATCAACTTAGTAATAATACAACAATAATAAAATTGAAAATAATACTTAAAAATTATACTGATACAAAGGAAAAACGATACATCAACAATACAGTACATCAATACATAAACATATATAGGCAATACGCAAAATAATACAATGACTTATAAAATTTTAAAATCCTATTACATAAATAAGAATACTAAATGTTCAAACAACAAATAATGTCTCGCAAGACTACAAAGGCTTCGCAGCTCCTAACAAGATCATCGAAAACAGGAAGCTAGCATATAGAGAGCTGCCCTAAACTCATTTTAAATCTACTTCTGGCACACATATGGAACCTACAATGTAATACGATATGTTCCCAATCTTTCACAGTATCGCCGCAAGCACAGAGTCCACTAATTACAATATTAAAACAAGCAAAATAAACAAGAAACCCGAATCTTTTATTATTCGATTCTACATTAAAAAAAACTTGTGCATTATAAGGATGTCGAATCAATGCACTATTTTTATCTCACACCCCACTAAGAAAAAGCTCTAACGATTAGAAAGATTATATTAGCTCTTTCATTCCAAAATGCTAGCCCTATTATCTTCAAAAAACCACGGATATGTTATTGTTCTGGTTTGACTACTTCTTACATGGAATGAATATTTCAAATATTTCGCATGAGAACATAAATAAATATTTTAATTAAATTTTGAATGCTTTGTTAGCTGTTCTTATTTATAAAGCCAAATAAAAACTTATTTTTAGCTAAATGAAAGAGAAATTTAAGTAATCTAACTTTAATGACTTAAACAACGTAATACTTATGTAAAAACCTTAAGTCCATTTTTGATCAAGAACCAGGGTTTGGTTCCTTTAAATCAGATGAAAATTTTTAAGTAATGTACTATTTTAAATATATAGAGCTCACTAAAGCCGTAGAAGAGTGCACAAAAGCAACAAACATTCCCAGTGCTTTTGAACAGATCGAAACGGAAACTTTTTATGATTTTGATCCAAGCAAACATTAATTTACTCTTCTTTTACAATAAACGATTAAATGTATAGGCACCACAGAATAATACAGGGTGTTTATAAAGTCCCGGATCTATTTTGATGTTTAATAACTCATAAAATAATGAAGTTATAAACAAACGTACGGCATTTATTGATGGAATAACTTATATAGTTTCCTTTTCAGGTTTGAATATCTTTACTTTTGTAAATATCGTCTGCGAGTGTGATTAATTTCACATAATTTCATTTTCCAGTCTAAATATCTATACTTTCTAAATATCGTCTGCTTGTAGCCGTTCCTCAATAAACACGAACGTCGGCTAGCTTTAAAAGTATTTTATTAACAGAGCACACAGGAACGGGTACAAGGAAATATACAGAAATATTAAGCATATAACGGAACATTAAACATTCGAATTACAGACATCTATTATATGATAACCTAACGTCATCGCGGCTGGAGGTTGACTGTCTTAGACTGTTCGTCTTCGCCACTCCGTGGCGTTCAATATAATTCGGTTACGGTTAAATAGTTCTGTTACATCCTTCCCCTCTGACGTCGTAGACGTCTCGGCAAGAAGTCAGGAACTGACCTTTGCCTACGTTGTGCAGCGGGTGGAGAACAAGATGGACGGGCTCGGGTGTAATGAGCAGTAGCTTTAGTTTCAAGAGCATCTTTTGAAACAGACACAGATTCGGTTGGTAGAACACGTTTTGGGCCTCCTCTTTTCTTTAAAGAAACCACTGGAGTTAGACGAGCTGAAGTCTGAAACTTACTTCGATCTTGATACGGTTTCAAGGCTGAAACATGATATTTGCCAAGAATTTTGTCTGGTACGTTAAGATCGGCAATATCATAAGTAGTTGGAGATCTTGTAGTCACTGTTACATAGGGACCATCTTGTTTAGGCATGAATTTAGCAGCTTTTAGTAGACCTTTGCTGACTGGGTGGAAAGTAACCCAAACTTTATCTCCAGGAGCAAATTTTGGAGTTTCTTTTCGTTTCTTATCAGCATATCGTTTCTGCTTATCTTGATGTAATTCGACTCTTTCGCGTACTTGCTGTACATTTCTTGCAAAATGTTTCAAATATGGAGTTATTTCGGGAATAAAATTGTCGTTCTCAATTACGGCTTTTATATCGTATTTTACATCATCTAAGGTTCGTAACTCACGTGCAAATTGAAGAAATGCAGCAGAATGTCCAGTAGAATCACACCTGGAGGTATTCAAAGCAAACCTTATGAATGGCAATTTATCCTTCCATGACTGATGGTCATTACCAACAAGTATTGCTAAACGAGGTTTCAGATCTCTATTCTTTCTTTCAACTGGGTTAGACTGTGGGTGATAGACAGGAGTAAGACTGATCAATGTTCAAGATATAGCATAGTTGTTGCATAACAGCACTAGTAAATTGTGCACCATTATCACTTACTATTTTTTTTGGGTAACCCAAATCGAAGGGCAACTTCTTCCAAAAGAGTAGTGGCACATTCTCTGGCCATTGCTTCCTTTAAAGCAAATAGTTCTGTCCAATAAAAATCCATTTTTCACCCGATGGTGTTTCAGGAAGAGGACCGAAAAGATTAATTGACAACGTCTCAAAGCGTTGAGCATGGACAGGAGATTGAAGTAAGAAGGCTTTTGATCAGAGGCTTTATAACGGCAGCATTCAAGACAGCTTTTGACATAGCCTGCTATATCTTTTCTCATTCCTGTTAAGTACCATTGTCGCGGCACCAGATGTTCTGTGGCACTTTTCACGTCACCAAATGTTGTGGTACCAAATGTTAAATACTAACTGTTACGATAATTAGCCTACAATAATATCAAAAACCAAATTCTAATTTGCGTTGTGTATTACTAACCCGAACAACCCCTAAGACCAAGCAGGAGTACTGGCGTTAAAAACATTCACACAAGTCATCATAAGAAAAACTCTGAATCAAATATATATATATATAACCAAGGATATTTATTGCAGCATTAAAGGAAGACACTCAATCTTTCAACTTAAATTTCTAGATCTATGGTGTGTTCAGGTGACAACTATTTAAAATAATGCATTTAGAATTATAATATATATATTGCTAACTTCAAATATGCACCGAGATGAATTAATCAAAAATTTACACCGTAAAATTAATATTAAATTATCATATGCAGTTATCAAACTCTGCTGGCCAGCATAAAAAAAATACACAGGAATTTAATGAATCACCGAGCATGGTGTCTTTACCAATATTGATAGAGATTACTTAGTTCAAGAAATTTCTTAATTTACTCAGGTAAAAATTGCATACATCAATTTAGCAATCCCTTAGGCAGTTAGAAAAATATTATATACTCATGTAGACCCGTTGGAGAAAAATGATTACATTTATTCCTACATTCAATTACTCAATTAAAGGTAAAGTAGAATTTAAATTTTTAATCGTTCCTTAATTTGCAAAAGTTAAAGTTAATCCTCAACCAAAAATAGTAACAACTTAAAGTAAAAAGGTAAAATTTAGATAAGTTTACAAATTTAATATCCTGTCTTAATCCATTATATATAAATTTTAATTACATTCCAAGTTAAAGTTAAAAGTCTTAAATAGATTAATAGTGCAACAGTTGCTTAAATACACAGCCTGGATTTAAGATCCAGCAGAAAAACCTTTGACTAAAAGTTAAATAGAATTTAATTGGAAATTAAATACACATATAATTACTCCTTACATTAATAATTCATCACTGGAAAATTTACTTCAAATAATCAAATCTCTTAAAAAAATTTTTAATTTGCCATATTACTTAGGAAACATGTTCACGGAATTTATGTTGCAAGCTGTACTAAATTTCAGGTGAAATTAACAATCAAAAGGTTGAACTCACTTGAAGGGAAGAATTTTAAAACGTATTAAGCCTTGCTAGTTTATTAGATGGAACAATCTCCAGACGAGCAGCCGTTTGAAGTTGAAACTAAGATGCTCTCCTTTGCGCATGATTCCAACCCGCACAGAGATGATGTTAGCAATCCTGAAAGATGTAGGAAAATGAAATAAGGCATCGATGTTTCGAAGCGAGAAAGATGAAAACTGGACCCATAACCCGATGTGAAGAAGGTGGAGTCTTGAAATTCACTGGACTAGACCCATTCTGGAAAGTTGATGGTAGTACTCGGATCTAAGTGGCCGATAAGGCAGGAGCCGGATAGCGGGATTCAAGTTGCAACCACTATGGTGTTAACTCCTTGATTCGATGGAAAAAAAAACACCATTCTCGACTCCTACACGGGGATGGTAAAGTGCGGAGGAGTATATAAGTGATCTTTAGATGTACATCTTTATCTTATTTCCCATCTCCGGCTCTCCCAGAGGAAGAAAAAATAACGTGCTTCTACAGCTGCGAATCCAAGGCAAAAAGGGGGCTGAGCATGGCCTTGCATGATGATTTCAATCGTCCAGAATCCAGAATTTTCGAAAATCACCAAATTTGGTGAATTAGTATGCAAATCTCGCCAAACACAAAACAGTGCTGCGAAAACTTAGTTTTTCCTTCTTCACACCAAAAAAAAATTCCACCCTCGCCACCCCCTTCGCCAACAAGGAGGGGTGAGGGAAAGAATGCAACAAACCTACCACGCAACCGGACGCAGTACATGACCTTGACGAGAAAGTGCTCAAAAACGACGCTTATAGCAGAATAAATTTCTAGACACGAAATTCAACAATTTTAGCAATTAAATGGGCATAATTCTCCAACGGGGCAACGTACAGTCATGAAAGTAGGTTCATAAGAAGGGTAAATTTTTTTTCTTTAAGAGGTATAAATTTCATCCATGTGAATAAAAAGGAAGTATTTTTAAATTACAGCTACAGCTGCATTTTAAGTTACAGCTTGCAACATAAATTCCGTGAACATGTTTCCTAAGTAATATGGCTAATTAAAAAATTTTCCTGTAATGAATTCTTAAGGTAAGGAGTAATTGTATGTGTATTTGAATTCCAATTAAATTCTATTTAACTTTTAGTCAAAGGTTTTCTGCTGGATCTTAAATTCAGGCTGTGTATTTAAGCAACTGTTGCACTATTAATCTATTTAGGACTTTTAACTTTAACTTGGAATGTAATTAAAATTTATATATAATGAATTAAGACAGGATATTAAATTTGTTAACTTATCTAAATTTTACCTTTTTACTTTAAGTTGTTACTATTTTTGGTTGAGAATTAACTTTAACTTTTGCAAATTAAGGAACAATTTAAAATTTAAATTCTACTTTACCTTTAATTGAGTAATTGAATGTAGGAATAAATGTAATCATTTTTCTCCAACGGGTCTACTTGAATATGTAATATTTTCTAACTGCCTAAGGGATTTGCTAAATTTATGTATGTAATTTTTACCTGAGTAAATTAAGAAATTTCTTGAACTAAGTAATCTCTATCAATATTGGTAAAGACACCATGCTCGGTGATTCATTAAATTCCTGTGTATTTTTATGCTGGCCAGCAGAGTTTGATAACTGCATATGAAAAGTTAATATTAATTTTTACGGTGTAAATTTTTGATTAATTCATCTCGGTGCATATTTGAAATTAGCAATATATAGTATAATTCTAAATGCATTATTTTAAATAGTTGTCACTTGAACACACCATAGATCTAGAAATTTAAGTTGAAAGATTGAGTGTCTTACCTTTAATGCTGCAATAAATATCCTTGGTTATATAAATATATTTGATTCAGAGTTTTTCTTATGATGACTTGTGTGAATGTTTTTCTTAACACCAGTACTCCTGCTTGGTCTTAGGGGTTGTTCGGGTTAGTAATACACAACGCAAATGAGATTTTGGTTTTTGATATTATTGTAGGCTAATTATTGTAACAGTTAGTATTTAACATTTGGTACCACAACATTTGGTGACGTGAAAATTGCCACAGAACAATTTGGTGCCAACCCAGTAGTATCTTTTTGCTATGCGATAAAATGTCCCTTCAGCCCCATAATGACCGGCCGTTGGCAAATCATGATATTCTTTCAAGATTTCTGCTTTTCTATGTTCATGTATAACTAGTTGAGCTCTTCTTCTTCCGAATCAGGAGAATATCAATACAACACTCCTCTGTTCATAATGTATCCTCTTCCAGTCCAAGTTGCACAGTCTACTTCTTTCTCAAAACTTTCAAAAGCTTCAATGATCTTCCGAAGACCATCATCCTCTAACTGTGATTGACGTAATTCTGCAGGACTGATAGTAGGGGTTTCGACAGAGACAGTACAGACTTGACAATAATCTGTACTTGAGTGTTCACAAGTAGGACGAGATAAGAGATCAGCAATAAAGTTCAATCGTCCAGGAATGTAACTGATAGTCAGACTGTAGGATTTAATTTGTAAGGCCCATCTTGCGAGCCTACCAGTTTGTGTCTTTAAAGACATCAGCCACTTCAATGGTTGGTGGTCAGAGGTGATTGTGAATGACTGACTTTCGACATATCCTCTAAATTTGTTGAGTGCCCATACTATTGCTAAGGCTTCTTTTCCTATGGTGGAGTAGTTTCGCTCTGATGAGGAAAGCAAGCGGCTGGCATATTCTATTGAGTGTTCCTCATTTTTCTCCCGTTGCAGTAATACTGCTCCAATAGCTACGTTGCTAGCATCTGTTCGAATGATAAAAGGCTTCGTTCCATCAGCTTGCTTAAGACTCGGAGGGCTAATTAATTTTGATTTCAGCTCTTGGAAAGCATTTTCTTGTTGTACTTCCCACTTCCATACTGCTTGCTTCTTCGTTAAATCCGTTAAAGGTTTGGCTATCTGAGAAATGTTTGGAATATATCGACGATACCAGGAACAGGTTTGTACGAAAGATTGTACTTGTTTAACAGTTTTTGGCGATGGCATCTCTGCAATGGCAGCAGTCTTCTGTGGATCAACAGTTATACCATCCTTGGTAATGTAATGGCCTAAATATTTCACTTTTTCACAACAGATGTGGCACTTTTCTCGGTTGGCATTGAGCTTGAATAACGATAGAAGTTGGAAAACTTGTTCTAAGTCAGAAAGATGTGTTTGAAAGGTAGGGGACAGCATGATGATATCATCTAAATATGAGAACGCAAACACATTATTCAGTCTAGAACGGAACTTATCTATCAATCTAGAAAAGGTGGCAAGAGCATTTCTCAATCCGAAAGACATTCGGGTAAATTTATAGGTACCAAAAGGGCAGACAAAAGCAGTCTTGTTTTGACCTTCTTCAGCTACTTTCACCTGATGATAACCTGACTTCAAGTCAATAGTAGACATATAAGGTGTGGGTTTTGCTTCATTCAACAAATCATCTATGCGTGGCAAAGGATAAGTGTCTGGAACGGTTTGAGCATTTAGTTTACGATAATCAATGTATAGCCTCACTTTTCCATTTGGTTTGGGAATCTAAACCACAGGACAAGCGTAGGGGCTTTCACATTCTTTTATGATACCTTGTTTTAGAAGGAAATCAAGTTCTTTTTTCAATAGTTCTTTCTTACTTGGGCTCATCCGATATGGAGGGACTGAAACAGGGGGCTGTTTCTTGTGTTAATATGATGTTCAATGAATGGAGTGGCCTCTCCCCCAACTTTGAAGACAGTGTGATATTTGTTTAGCAATGCATCCATTGCAAGCCGTTGGGATGTGGTTAATTCTTGTCCTTCATTTTCCCGCAGTTGGAAATTGTTTACAACAACCGGAGTTTCTTCCAATGTTTGGGATTGATGAGGTTTCACGAAGCTATATTTTGTTCGAGGTTCGTCAGAAAAGTTCCACTTATTTTCCGCAAGATTTAAAACAATTTTAGTTTTTTGAAGAAAGTCAATTCCTAACAGAGTGGAGTTATTTTTGGCATCAGGCAACACAAGACGCGCAGTTTTAAACTCTCTGCCTTCAAGAAGAATTATTTGTTCAGTGCAAAGTACCTCTTTCTCAGATACCAAACCATCAGCGAAAGACACCTGTAGTGTTGCCTTTTCAAATACTGCATCCTGTTGTTTCAGAATATGATAGAGGGATTCACTTGCGATTGAGTGACTAGCACCAGTGTCGGCAAAAGCTGTATCGGAAATACTTCCAATACTAATTCGAAATACAGCAGTCCATGTAGAAGCTAAACAGGATCGGATTTGGATAGTCCCAAAATTAGATGAATCTGTAGTCTTTGGGGGGTTACAGTATGGGCATTTAGACTTGATAAAACCAGTTTTTCCGCACCCATAGCATGTTAAAGGAGGTCGGTTTTCCTCCAAGAATCAATAAAATGCTCCTTGAGATCACTACAGACCCTTCTTTTAAGCTGATACGCCAGGATTAAGTCTTTGAGCGATTCAAAGTCTGTAACATCGAGGCTGTGTAGCCATTCTTCCAGATAATTGTTTAATTCGTAAGCAAAGTTTTTCCATAAGGTTCCAGGCTGTCTTTGGTGTGTGGTAAGTTTAATTCGAAATGATTCAGCATTTAATTTGAATCTTTGGAGCAGAATCTTTTTGATGTATGAATAATCTTCTAATTTGTCCTTCGGTTCTCTTAAAATAATTTGTGAAATGTGTATAGGCAGAAGAGATAGGAGATGAGTGATGTAATGTGTTTGTTTTATATTAACTTTCTCACATGGTCTTTCGAAAATTTGCAGGTAAGTTGTAATTCAGAAGTTCCTGTAAATTTAGGGATTAGGTGTTGAATATTTGTTTCAATAGCTGCATTTGAAGCAAAGACGGCATAGTTAGGATTTGAGCTAGCAGCTGCCATGTTTAATTTTAAAGTTCCAATTCTACCAAAAGTTCTTGTTCTTTTCTTTGGCGTATCTCTAGATCGTTGCTTTCACGTTCTTTTTGTTGTCTAGTTTCGATTAAAGTTTCTAGAAGATTCTTGGTAAAAGCTTCATCATAAGTGTCAGATTTGATGATAAGATCTTTAAGGTCTATCACTCGCATAGTATCATTTACTGTGAAACCCAGCTCTGTAGCAAGAGTCTTTAAATCCTCTTTTCGCGCTTTTTCAAGATAAGCCATAATTATATGAGAGGTCGGGGGGGAGGGGAAAAGATGAAGTTGAATTTGTTGTTATTTCGATGTTATTCACACAGTTTTTATACTTACATTATTTTCAAATTAATAAATAAACGGTTTAATAAAATACCCCTATAAATTCGATTTGTATCCAGAAAATGACATACAATAATTTGCTCAAATATTTGTATACTACTTAGCAAAACATAAATAAATGTCTTATCATAAACTTTTATTCAAATTGAATTCTTCTAAGTTTTAATCCTAACAAACCATTAAGCCATAAACAATATTAATTCTCTTACCTTATTTAAAAAGTCATTCTATTTTATACGTAAACATTTTCTTTCATTTCAAGAAATATATTTCAAGACATTCATTAACGGAAAGCAATATTTTCTTAAAGTACACTATAAGCTCTAAAGTTCGCCGAAAAAAAAATCAACAAGTACAATATTTTATTTTACGTATAATAAAACATTCATTGAATAGTAACAGCACTCACAGGAAACGAAATAAAATATAATCAAAAGACTGGGCATAAACACAGCATAACTCACCTAGCTTAACATTCCGTGAGGGGGAAGAAAGAACATCTGCTGCTCTAAGTTAAATCGAAACTCCTAAATTCTGATGAACAAAGTCCTTGAATATACTCGAAACTTTTATCATTTAAACATACATTTAGTTTGATAACCGTGTCCACAAGTTAACTTAATATGCATATTAACATTTTAAAATAACAAATTAACAACAGTTCAAAAATAACCGTCTGGTTAAAGAAAGCCGTTTGCTTTCGTTTTATGCTTTTACGTAGTATCAATAAACCAGATTCCTGTAAGGAATTTACATTTGCTTTAAGAAGCAGCTTGTAACAAATAATAAAATTAAAAAGAATTTTAACTAAACATTAATTTAAAAGACACTTATCTTTTATTCCACTGAAAGTTGTTGATTGTGCAGTCCATGTGCGAACAGCACGACACGATACTTTATATGAACATTTAATAGTGTTGTAAGCCAGCAATTGACTAGCAGTCGACACCTGGAAAAA
Source organism: Stegodyphus mimosarum (assembly GCA_000611955.2). Taxonomy (NCBI): domain Eukaryota; kingdom Metazoa; phylum Arthropoda; class Arachnida; order Araneae; family Eresidae; genus Stegodyphus; species Stegodyphus mimosarum. The sequence goes on from KK115615.1 coordinate 104,204, forward strand.
AATGAGCTGATCTCCAGCAACTAAAAGTTAAATTCGGGAGTAAAGGCTTGTGAAAGCCAAACAGAAATTCTCAACATTCTAATGCGCCATTTTGGGATCAAATTTCGTTAGGCGCCAGTTATAGCCTTTCCTCAATAAACACAAACGCCGGCTATCTTTAAAAGTATTTTATTAACAGAGCACAGAGGAACGGGTGCATGGAAATATACAGAAATATTAAACATATAACGGAACATTAAACATTCGAATTACAGACATCTATTATATGATAACCTAACGTCATTGCGGCTGGAGGTCGACTGTCTTAGACTGTTCGTCTTCGCCACTAGGTGGCGTTCAATATAATTCGGTTACGATTAAATAGTTCTGTTACATGCTTATTAATTGCATTTTTCTCTCTTTTGTTTCTGAATCGCCATAATGTGCGCATACGGGGGTCTGAAAACCACCGTGAATACCGTCAGGCACAAAGGGATTCTCCAAAGGTTAATAGTATGTGGTGTGGACTAATGCACGACCGAGTCATCGGGCCTTTCTTTTTTACAGAAAAGACGGTCTCATCAGTCGTAATACTTAAACATGTTGGAAAACTTCGTATTTCCACAACTAGAAGAGCTTCAGATACATGTCTTTTTGCAACAAGATGGTGCACCACCTCATTGGGGTACCATCGTTCGTAGTTCTTTGAATGACCATTTTACAAGAAGATGGATTGGGTGAGGAGGTTCAATTCCTTGGTCACCCAGATCACCCGATATAACGCCGCTGGACTTTTTCCTTTGGCGAATTTGTAAATGACAACGTTTACAGGAGGAGAGTGTCGAAGATTGATGACCTAAAAGCCAGAATTACAACCGCAATAGCCTCTGTGGATGCCGACATGCTTGCCGGTACCTGGCGTGAAATTGAATATCGACTTGATATTCTCCGTGCGACGAAGGGGCACACATGGAAGTTCATTGACAAGAGTCATAAAACTTTTTGAGTCTATCTTTATTATTTTATGAGTCATTAAACATCAAAATGGGTCCGGGATTTTATAAACACCCTGTACA
>KK115615.1:105278-119611 GCA_000611955.2 Stegodyphus mimosarum
TCGGGAAAATTAAAACTATGCCATACTGGTATATGGGTATATAACAGAGCTTTTGTTGTATAGCACTCACAAGAACTTTCAGGAAATATAATCACCTAATTTATGAATTTCGACATCAGACATAAAGGTAGAAGTTACCCACAAGTTTATATACTACGTTGTTTTCAGAAATCTAGTTTCTTTTAATATTCTTATTTATCCAGATTATCTAGCTAAACGAATATCATATGCAAAATACAGAAATAACTCAAATAGATTCTATAAGTGCACAAAATCATTTAACGGGACTTCATGAATATACCATCAGCGCCTGGCAGCTCAAAAGAAAACCCTTTTACTGAGTCATAAAATATTTTAAAGATGCCTTCGAAAAAGAACGTGTCAGACTTCTTTAACGAAAAATGCTTTCTTTAAAATTTAAAGGACAAATAAATTTTCAGTGAATGTAAGATATGTCTAAACAGCCGTAGCCTTAAAAAGACATAGGAGATAAGAAAACGTTATAATACAGAATATGCATTAAAGTGGCCTGGCATGTCAAATATTGTTATTGATATTTTTAGTGCATATGCTATTGTGTGAAACTGATTTCTTAGCTTTACGTTTATTTATTCTGTCGAGTTAAGCAAAAGCTATGAAAAAGATTTAAGTTTGCGGTGGCGCAGTATTTGGTATTTAAATGAAATAATTTATGCTGCGTAATTTTAAAGTATTTTAGCGTGAATTCATCGATTATTATTATTACGTATGGCTTTATTGGAAAGATCAATCCAAACATATAAAACAGCACAAGTACCATACAAGAACAATGATATATAGTAAAAAAGAACAAACATTTAAAGTAAGAACCAAAACAGATGAACATGGGAACAAAAGTAGAAAGTTAAAAATTTAAACAACAAGAAAAGAAACATAAGACATGTAGTCTTTAGAAGGGGTTTATGAAAGTTTCTGGCATTCCAGTATAGTTTGCGTATAGTTTGCTTATCTCACCGCGTTCCTTAGATTTTTTATATACACTACTCGACATTGAAAATGCAACACCAAGAAGGAGCGGTTAGAAAGTGATGAAATTTGGAAAAAAGACAAAGACAACAAGCAGCAATAAGTGATCTTTGTTTCTAAATGGTAGTCATAATACAGAGCGAGAACGGCGTCGGCTTAGTAGGATATAGGACCACCGCGGACAGCGATGCACGAAGAAACACGTCTAGGCACAGCGTCAATAAGAGTGCGGATGGTGTCCAGAGGAATGGCTCTCCATTCCCTTTCAACTGTTTGCCACAGGTCGTCTTTTGAACGAGGCAGGGGCAGAGTTTGCAAACCGCGTCCAATCACATCCACACATATTCGATTGGTTGCAGTTCAGGAGAGCACGGTGGACATGGAAGCATCTGTATACCTTGTAGAGCATGTTGGCAGATGCGAGCGTTCTGTGATCGGGCGTTATCCTGCTTAAAAATTGCATTAGGCAGCAACTGAAGGTCGGGTATTCCCACCGGCCGCAGTACATTATCCAAATATCGTTGGGCCGTCATATTGCCCTGAATACGAACTAGAGGTGACCTGGAATCGTAGGCAATAGCGCCCCAAACCATTATGCCACGTTGTCGCGTGGTGGGGCGTTCCACACTTACTGCCGGATTAGATCTGTCTCTACGTCGACGCCACACACGTATGCGGCGACTGTCACTGGATAAACAGAAGCGTGACTCATCTGAGAACACGAAACATCGCTCCACTCCGGCACCATTCTAAACGTCGGCGTCTATGCCATGGGGTCAATGGCAGTGTTCTTAACGGACGCCGTGAGTGCAGATCACGTTCAACCAATCGACGGGAAATGGTTCTCGTCGACACGGGAACATCCAGGGTATCTTGCATATGCTGCAGAATTGTGGTACAAGTGACTTGCAAGACCGCCACAGCTTGTCGGTGGATGCGTCGATCCACGCATGCTGACATCACTCTGACTGCATCTGCACCCCTCCTTCTTTCCACATTCTCTTGTTCCAACCATGTTCGCCATAGCCGATGCACCGTGCTCGCGTCCATGTGGGTATCAGCTGCGATTTGACGTAAGGACCAATCCGCTCTTCTCAGTCCGAACACCATACCCTCGTAAAATCGTGTATCTGCTGGAAGTGACGGCGGCCTGGCATTCTCTCCTATTACACGTATCCTCCGGGACAAAAACCAACTTTCTTCGATAATTCGTATGGCATAAATAACGACACGAATATTGCCAATTCTGAATGTTCCTTACTTTATATCTTACTTCGCGTGCGTCGAAGAGCTCCGCATTTCACATCATTCTCATAACTCAGCGACTTGCGTCTACTCTAAAATTTGCGTAAATTTCTGACCACTTCTTCTTAGTTGGATTTTCAATGTCGAGCAGTTTAGTTCTGGGTATGATGTTCTGCATTCCTGTGCCTGAATTACAAATTTGACATATACTAGGTGAAAGGATGCTAATTTTATTAAAATGTTGTGCCATGCAATCGTGGTCTGTTTGCAATCTGAAGTTTGTCACAGCGTTTTTACGGAGTTTTTGACAAAACGTTTCCAAGTGTCTCGAATGTTAGCCCATAATTTGCCTGTTGATTTTGCTGCCTGGTTAGATTTAAGAGTATGCGTTAATTTCTTAAAAATATGCTTTTTATGTGACTCTGGAGGAAGCGGTTTGTGGCTCAAGTATTCCTCTCTTAGCTAGTGAATCCACCTTTTTGTTACCGTCAATACCTACATGCAAAGGAATCCAATGAAAAACGATTGTTTTCTTGTATTCATAAAGAAAGTTTAAGGTTTGTCTTATTTCTGAGATAATTTGAATATCTGTGTCATGATTTATAATTGCAGCCTGAATGAGTGCTTTGGAATCGATTAGAATTAATTCCGTAAAAAGGCTTAAGAGAAAAAATTGGTTTTTATCTTGAGGTTTTCTAGAGTCCCACAGGAGTGCCCCACAGGAGTACACTGGGAAAAGAGTTTACTGTAGATACCAGCCCAGTGTTGTATTTTAGTCATCAGTGTATATTCTAGCCTGTTCAGGTTCAGATTATTGTTCATGTAACATACATAATGTGTTTCCTTTTAATATTGTATCAGAAATGGTTTTCTTTCTTACGTCATTAATATGTAGCTGGTATTTGATATCAATATATTCAAGGGGATTAACCATCACCTTATTACAACTTATTGGTTTGTTTTCTATTTCTTGTAATAATTTCTCACAAGTCTCTAAGGGAGAGATTTGGGTCTTCATGGTACTTGGTTTGCATTCGCTCATCCACTGCGCTGTATGCGATGCTTTCATTTGAACGAATGTACCAACTGTTTGTTTCTTGATTTCAGTAGCAACTGGTGGGTTGGAAGTATAGCTTTGCATAGCTGTAATCGGGGTAGCTTTCACCGCTCCTGTGAAGATCCGAAGAGCTTTGCTTTGGACTTTTTCCAAACAGTGAATCTTCCCTTGTGTGGTAAAGATTAACACATTAATAGATTGAAAAATTTAACAATATGTTGGAAAGTAAATGCAAATATGCTGAACAAAAACCACAATCAGCAAAAGTTTCCTAAATATACATTAAACAAGGTAGTTTGATACTCATTAAACGCATTAAGAGTTCCTTCCGGAAAATACTATTTTTAGGATTACAGTTGACTAGTGTAAAAATACACTTTTTTACTTCTTGATTCCTACTGTGACGTTATAAGTCGGATCTGAGCAAATCGAATCTGAGGACTATTGCATAAACTATTCCCGAAAATCGGTAGCATATTGAGGCAATTACCTAACGGACCCGCAACACCCCAGGCGGAGACAGCCAGCCTTCATTACTGTTTATAATGATAAACATCTAGTAACTCAGAAACTGTGCGCTTTCCTTTATACGTTCAAGGACACTTTTAGCACCAGTCTCGAGTCCCCTTTCTGTGTCCGTATAAATCTTGTATCTGGATCACTTTACAAATTGTCAATAGCAAATGCTATCCGATGTATAAGTAATGAAAAATCTGCATGAATACATGTATGTTTCTCGCATTGTGCGAAAACGACGACATCTAGAGCCACCGAATTTTTAATATACTTTGTCCTTAACTCGAACGTATGCATCTTGAAACCCGAGTTTCGGATCTGATTTTGTTCATTTCTGAATTTCGTTTTTGACTTTTTTCATATTTTGCTTTGTGCAAAAGCAAATTTTAACAAATTTTTGTTTAGCAAACTCATTGATTTGAAAACTAGAAGTAGCAACACCGTTCGACAAAAATTGTATATCTCCAGCGAGCCAGACTCTTGCCATTTCGCAAAATGTAAGATATTTATCTTTTAGTTTTAATCCACAAATTTCAGTTATTTGAAAGCACTATCTTTATCTCTGTTCACCAACATGTTGCCATTCAGTAAAGCGCAAGATATTTATCTTTCAAGTTTAATGCTTCTGTTACCGAGTAACAATAAACGAAGTGATTGAAAAGTAATAAACTCAGATCTTAAGAATATTTTTTCTACTTATTAATCTAATTGACTTCAATAAAAATCCATTAAAATCATGAAATATCTAATTAGAAATATTAGATATTTTTATGAAATGACACCAGTTAAACTCAATAAAATTACATGTACTTATATTATGATAACACATTTAGGCAGCTGTTTTCTCGAGCGGTTAGTTTTCAGGGAAATAATACTGCAAATATAAAAAAAAATCCATGGCAACCCCTAGCACTCTATTGCGAAGTGACATTCAAACACTTTTTTTACTTTTGAGCATAGAACAAAACACTGTAGCAGAAATTCGTTCTGTATGTATTTGTGGGCAACTTCAGCCATTTAGTGACATGATACGCTGCGGAAAATAATAAAAAAGTACAGTTCTGTATGTCCCATCCTGCTGGCCTGATTGAACGAAATTCAACTTACATTTTTCATATCTCGAAAGCGCGACTTAGGATATATATTAGATTTATATATAGCATTATTCTAACATAAGTATTTTGACATAAACACGAATTTTTTCTGAAATGACATCAACGTTTTTTTTTCATATTTCGATTCTACGACTCAAATTATGCCAAACTGTCAAGTTTTGTAAAACTCCCAAGAGTAAGTTGTAAAAAATTTACTCTCAAAATTTTATCTGTTTAATGTTAACTGCATTTGATATTTATTTACTAATATCTCTTTTTTGCTTAAACTTACTTAATTCCTTCTTCCAGAATTTGAAATTTAAGCTTAATCCAAATATAATTCGGACGTTTTTTTATGATTTATTTTTTTTAATTTGTATTTTTAAATACTTTTTATAAATTTTTCGAAACATTTTTGTACTATAGTCTATAAAATTTTTAACATCCTCTTAAAGCAGATGTATTTCTAGGCACCCCTGCAAAAAATTAGTTTTTTATTTAAAATTTTCTAAGATATATATGAAATTACATATTGGGGCGTTTTGAAATTTAACATCTTTCTTTTGAGCGATAATAACTTCAAATGTGGTTTATGCACTTTGCTAAAATTATTTTTTAAGTATGAACAATGACTTTTTTCCGCTCGTCTGCAATGCATAAAAGGAAAGGAAAATTAGGTTGCTACAAATTAAGAAGTTTGCCAAGTAAATTATTCTTGGCGCAAACTGAAAAATATATGCCAAGATAAATTTTTGAATTTCTCTGTCAATTTCGCACCAAATTTTAATATTTAAGCATAATTTGAGTCGTAGAATCAAAATATGGAAAACAAATTAGCATGTTATTTCAGAAAGTCCGATTTAGTGCCGAAATACTTGTTTTAAAATAATGCTATATATAAATCTAATATCCTAAGTCACGCCTTCGAGACATTAAAAATACAATTTGAATTTCGTCAATCGGCCCAGTAGAACGGAAGATGTAGGTTTTTTTTTTTGTTTTTTTTTTCCGCGCGGTGTACATCACTGTTTATTATACGCGCTATTCAAAACACTGTTTTATGTTTTCTCGTTAAAGAATTGTTTTAACTTGTGTTAAAGCACACATAACTTCGTTGTTTTTAAATCCCGATTTCATAATTTTTGGCAGAATTCTTAGTGACGGTTTATGGAAGGCCAGTGTCCCTTGGAACATATTTTGAGAAACGCTGCTGTATACTCATGCATTCCGCAACGGCCACACTTATTCTGTATTAAATTACACTCAAGTTGCGTGAATAGTTCAAATATATTCAAAATATTTGAATAATTCCCAAACAAACTTCTTATACCTACTTATGTATAATATTGAACTCCTCCTTATTTTCCTCCTAATTTGTCAGTAAGTAGTATAAACTTATTACGCATTTACATCTTAAGACACAGGACGTAGGGCTACATATTTATTAAAAAATAATCGGTAGCAGTTATTCTTAAAATTAGCTGTTGTTCCTTCGGAAAAGTTAACAGAACATTTACCCGCGTATAAGTCGAGACCCGCGTATAAGTATACGTATATACCCGCGTATAAGTCGAGATATTTTGGACAAAAAAAACACTTCAAAAGGGAGGTCGACTTATACGCGGGACCATAAAAAATTAAAAGAATCGGAAGTTCAAAAATTTCTTTTTATTATATTAATTAAATTATATAATGCAGTTGTTTTCTTCCCGCAATCAAATTGGACGACTTAACCAAATAAGTCACTTACTTGAAGTAATTTCATGACTTAAATTATGTGACGAACTAATCACAGAGTTTCATACTTTAACTAGAGTAAGTTTCGATTAAACCAAAGAATTTTCGGCCCCCGAACAACCGATCAATATCGAGCAATAAAAATATTGGCGATATATTGGCGACGCTTTTGCCTGCTGGATGCTGACTGGTTGTTCGGGGGCAGAAAACTCTTCGGTTTAACGTCCAGATTCGACGGATTCTTTGCTTAGAACTCGAAAATGACTTGTATGCTTGGTTTTTAGAGTGCCGGCAGAATGGTTTCATTGTCACTAGAACTGGCATACGTTTACGAGCAATGAAGCTTGCAAAAGAAGAAAAGTATGGTATTCCAAACACGTTTCGTGCATCAACACATTGGTGCACTAAATTTATGAATCGCCATGGTTTGTGTTTACGCCAACGCGCCAAACTGGCGCAAAAGTTACCATCTGATTTGGAAGCAAAGGTTATGGAGTTTCAAAAATACAAAGAAAAAGGACTTCTTTTGAACTTTCCCAAATAGGGAATATGGACGAAACCCCCATGTGTTTCGATCTACCAGAAAATAAAACAATTGGCTGAAAGGGAGAAAAAAGCATTTTGATAAAAACGACCGAGCATGAAAAAAACCATTTTACTGTCGTTCTTTCGTGCTTGGCTGACGGCAGTAAGCTTCGTCCGCTGATCATTTTTAAAAGAAAAACTTTACCGAAAAACGTTGTGTTTCCATCAGGTGTGCTGGTTCGCGGCCATGAAAAGGGATGGATGGATGCTAACGGAACACTCGATTGGCTTAAAAATGTGTGGGATAAAAGACCGGGAGCAGCTTTCAAAAAACCTTCTCTTTTAGTATACGATTCTTTTCGTGGACACTTTTCTGAGGAAGTGACAAAACACCTAAAAACGACTGTGGCCGAAATTCCGGAAGAATCGACATCCGTCATTCAACCCCTAGATGTTTGCCTCAATAAGCCCTTCAAAATAAATGTTAGAAAATATTGGGCAGAGTGGATTAGTTCCGGTCGACCAACATTTACAAAGGGAGGCAACATTAAAAAGCCCGATATTACATTAATTGCTCAGTGGGTTAAAGATGCTTGGAACAAAATCCCTCTGAAATGATTATAAAATCATTTTAAAAATGTTGTATTAGCAACGAACTAGACGGCACGGAAGATGATGCTGCATTTGAAAGTGAAAATGACGACGAAGGCTCTAGTAGTGATTGTAACAATACAGAGTTCGAGACTGAAAATATGTATGATAACGAGCCAATGACGACAGAAGAGTTCTATGAAATGTTTGGCGAATCTGACCATGAATCGGACGTTGAAGGATTTTGATTTTGTTTATTTACCAAGGTATTTTTTATCGTATATTTACTTTTTTTTTCCTCAGATGATTTTGAATAAATGTAGTACTTAAAAAAATTTTTCGAAGTTTCTCGATCGATTTCGAAAGTGGGGGGTCGACTTATGCGCGCGTTTCTTATTTTCTACGAATTTTTTATGTCGAAGTGGGGGGGTCGACTTATACGCGGGTATATACGGTAAAGTGAAATATTCGATTTTCAAGAGGATTGATAAATATTATTTTACGCATACAGTTATGTTCAAAAGTAAATTTTAGGTTTTGATACGCCATATATTCTTAAAATATTTTCATTAAGAAAAAAGTCTCATAAAAGCAATTAGTTTCAAGCAAAATTTAATAAAAATATTCCCCCTACGACATTTTCTAATTAAATAATGGAAAAACAGACTATGAAAGACAATCAAACACTATTAGCTTAACTGACTGCTTTGTTAGTCTAATTAACCCTGCTATTGCCATGAATTGCCGAAAAGCCCTTCAGTTTTAATCAAACAACTATGTCTGCGAAGTTAAATTAAATGTAACGAGTATAAACACCACATAAGGTAGAAAATTAATTGGTGAACTTCTACGTGATTAAAATTACTCACTTAACGATTAAATCGCTGTTTTAAAGCGCTGAACTGCATTGACGCAATATTAAGCACTCCAAAATATCATTTAGTTTTTAACTAGTTCTTGTTGAATTTATTATGTAAGTCCACTTTTATATGCTTCCAAATTTTGATATAATATTAATCCATTTTTGAACCTATTGTCTATATAAAATGAGATATGTTTTTTATAAATCATAACTATCTAGCATATTCTGCATTTCCGATGTAGCTTACTCATTTCCTGCCTAACAAATATTAGCGTTACGTACAAGTTTGTAATACTATTTACATACTAAAATAGCACATATTTTTTTAATTTAAAAATATATTTTCGATAAAATTCTGTCCTTCAGCCGTATTCTTTATCTCAATAGTGCGATAAGATTATTACATTAAGCCACAACAGATTTTCAGTGCAGAATCAATAAATATATATGTCCATATGAATATTTTTAGTGCTATCCATAATAAGCAAATAAAGATTCATGAAAAATCAAGACATGCTTAACAATATTTAAATATTTGTTCAGTGAAAAGCTTTCTCGCATTGTTTGCTTTACTTCACAAACAAGTATTTTAAGAATTGTTAATTATTAATTCAAGTCTCTTACTCAAAAAATTCGTTTGCTATTTTGTTTGAACAGTACAAAAATGTAGGTTTTAAAAACTAAATCCCGAATTATAGATGCATTTTAATTAAATTAGTGAATATATATTACATAACAAAACTTTAATGATTACTAATTTCTTAGAGTACATAATTATTGTTGAAGGTGAATTTTTTGTATTCCTTAACAAATATTTGCAGATATTGCATTTGGATTTTAAAAAGGAGAGGCAATAATTTGGACAAAGAGTTGCAATTTATTTTAGTTCGAGGTTCAAGTCACAGTTCTTTCAGTTTTCCCTATAAAAACTCATTCTTATTACTGAATGTAATTATTAATGCGATTTCAGAATCATATGTTCAAAACTAGTTTATTCTTCTCGAAATCAAAATTGTTAGAAAAATGCTGTCGAAGATGTAATTCAATCCTGATAAATTGCAAAATTCAAGCCTAATTTGGCCACTACTAAAAAAAACAATCTAAAGCGAGTCGTGTATTTTTCTTGCCCTTTTTCTTCAACAGATAGTGCTGAACACTCAAACACTTGTATTTATATTGTGATTCTATTAGATATATTTGATATTGACGTTGTCCTACTTTGATCTATCTGTTGTCTTCAAAATGCACTAAATCACATTTTACAAAAATTAATGCCTTATTACAATTTCCATATGATTAAAATATAAATGCTATTTCAAAACACTTATTTAGTATTAGTTTATCTGCAGCAAAATGTATTGTTAAAAGGTAGCTTAAATATTAAGTAAGTATAATAAAAATATCAGTCTCTTAAAATAAAACGTGAGGCGAGAGTTTAGTTCTTTCAAAATGTTAAGAATAATTTTTTTCTTTAAAATATTATTAACCCTTTGAAATCCAAATCCTTCTCTAACTTGTACGCTTAAAATACCGAAACGCCCGAAATCCTTTCCCAGTTTCACAGCAACTTCCTCCCCTCCTCGTCCATTAACGCAGAAATAGGTGAAAAAATTCCTTTGTGCTTTCTAACAAAGATTCCATTAGCCTTTGACCCCGTTCTTTATAAACCTATTCGGAAGCTCTTAAACTGAAATCAGAGAATCAATAACGAAATGTCACGTGCAATCTAAAGCTAAGAAACCCCAATTAAACCTCTTAAAACAAGCTGTCTGCAGTAAACTGATATAACGCATATGGGGAAACGGCACCTGCTACTGTATACCTTAGGGGAAGGGAAGAAAACAAGATCGCAATTTTCGTTCGTTTTGGAGCGGTTGTGGTCGTCTCAATGAAGGGCCGTGTTGGACGCTTTGGTCATGAAAGAGTTAATAATTGGGAGTAACTGCAATTCAGATTGCCATCCAAGGTATTATTAAAGAATTAAAAATACACTGAGAATACCATCTTCATTAAATAATTTATAATTGCAGAATTTTGAAGAAATTTAAATTTACACTTATTTTTCATCACGTTTAGTCAAAAAAGTTTATTTTTAACTAAACTTTTAAATCTGCTAACAAAGCTGTTGAGTGGATCGTATTCTAGGAATGCCATATTTTATAAGCGTTTGCTTATAAGACGGCATGTGACTTATAACGGAGGTATAATGAATCTCCTGCTGCTTTTAAAATCGGTTTACAAAAACATTTCTATCACCACGATCTTATATTAAACTATCTGATCACGCATTACTTCCTTGTATGGATTATTAAATCGTACACATGTTTTGCTGCACTTCATCCTCGAATTTCATTAGATATATATTTTTGATTCTATCAATTCAAATCTCACTTCGCGTTAAAAGGCAAAAATACATAATTACTCAAAGCATCTTCATGAAAAATTGTAAAATACATAAAAACATAAAACACCAAATACAGTTCAAAACAGTTTAATAAAAACAAATTTTTTCAACTAAATTACAGTTTCTATGAAAAAACAAGCATTTTGACCAGTGTTCAAGAAGACAAAAATTTCGGTGCACAAAACTGAAAGTTAAATTCCGGTCTTACTGTGCAAAAAGACACTGAATTTGGCCCACCAAATGACTTAATTCACTACTCTACTAAGAGTTTCAAATTTAAACAAACGCCGGCCTCGTTAGGCCAGGCACCACTTAAACTTAAATTGTTGATAATTCTCAATTATTGCATGCAGATTAACTTAAGGCTTAAAAACAGGAACATAAGAACAACATAATTCAATTACTTTTAAATAAAAAAATGCTTAATTTACCAAGATATAAGAATAAAAAATTGAGCTTAACTAGCCGGCTAACAGAGTGGGAAAATATATATATATTTGATATAATGGTAGAATTTCTGTTCCTTGGAGATAGTATACGGAAAGTGTTCTTATTATAATTTATTGTGAATTATTGGTTTATATATATATATATATTGGGTACATGCGGCCGATTAGAAAGAAAACGGGAAATGCACAACTAGATGTTATAACACTCCTATATACAATATTTCAACGTTCTACGACTACTCGTTTTTGAGTTATGCGAGTTACTCACATACGTACAGACGTAACGAAAAGCTCTCTTCTGAATTCATTTTAAATCCACGTTACAGTCCGATTTCGAAAACGAGTCCTTTATTCTGTCTGTACATACAGATATGACTCCAAAATATCATTCAGACGGATTCGAAAGCGGTCAAAATGGATATTTACTTTGAAATATGATACTAAAGGTTTTCGAGATTACAATGCTTCCTTTACTTCGTAAAAGAAAGTAAAATGGCGAAAAGAAAAAAGTACGTGTGCCGTGGACGTAATCACCTGGTCAATGTTCATGGTTACACGGCGTTAATCCTGGCATATTTTTTTCTTTTATATTCGCTGTATTGTTTACATTTGCGACGTAAATTGATGAAAGAATCCATTTGCTCTGAATGTCTTTACGTGTACAAATTGTTACTGCTTAAAATTGTAAAATGATTTCGATTTTTTTTTGTTTTTGTTTTGTTTTGTTTTGTTTTGTTTGATCTTCTGGCTTGCTTGTTCACAAAATTTGTACAAACTATACACACGCAAAAACATTAACTCAATATTTGAATACACTGTAAAATATCAAAATATTTAATTTAATTATTCTTTGTTTTAAAGCTGCGGATTGGAAGGATTTGAAAAGAAATTTGAAATGGAATCCTAAGTTTTTAAACTTTTATTTTTGTAAATTGACAAGATGTTATTTTTACACACTTAAAATTCAGAATTTTAAGGTTACAATAATGCAATCAATAGAATTTTATGAAGCTTATTATTTTCATCTATTTTTTCATTTCCATTCTTTTTTACTTCCGAGCTGTTTTCATGTTAGTTTAAAGATGTTATGAAAAGAGTGGGCTTTAAGGCATGAGTTGCCTACTTCAGTTATTGTTTAATTTAGTTATTGTTTATTGTTACTTTAGCTACTACTGTTATTGTTACTTCAGTTACCAGTGTTACCAGTGACATCAGCGTCTTGGTCAATATGAATCAGAAAGGCGATGAAAGTAGAAGAACGAAGAGGGAAAAAATGTGTATGACGAGAATGCACTCATCTGTTCAATGTTTACGTTTGCAAGTAATGTTTTCGAAAATGAGAGTAATCAAAAATAATTTGAGAGAAGTCATTAAGCTGTCAATAAAGATTTATTTCTTTCCGTGAGCTCAACGAGTTAACAACAGCATTAACACATCGGAAACATTATTTAAAACAGACCATTGGGGTTTGAAAATAAGGGTTAAACGTTGGACAAAGCACAGCTACGTTGGTTGGTCATTTTAATTAAAAGCGTTGTTCTATTCGTTAGAGAATTAGGGGCTTACTAATACTTAAATAATTTTATTTTACAAATGCCAAACATTAGCGCTTCAGCCATTAGTTGACGGGCTCTCCAGTACTTTTGAACAATGTCCTCATACCGAGAAAGTGTAATACAATTATTTAAATGTTCAAAAATCATAGGTTGATTGGAGTCACACAAAATACAGTTTGAGGAATCCACCACTCCAATTCTGTAGAGCTGGTCTCACAAACAGTCATGTCCGGTCAGACGTCTAAATAGAGCTGCAGCTGTCTTTCTTGGAAAACTGAGAATTAAAGTTGTCTCTTCCCCCAGAATCCTCCAACTCTTATCCATAGCACGTTGAATCATATCCTGCTTGAGAATTTTCTTAAGAATCAGGTTAATAAACAATTTAGTCGTATGAAATGAAAGCGGTCGATTGATGCGTTGCATTATGAAAGTTCCTTTCTTAGCCAAAGTATCAGCTTTTTCATTTCCCATAATTCCCCAGTGGACTGGAATCCATTGGAAAGAAATTCTGTGTGCCATTGCCTTAAGCAAAGACCTACAGTCTAAGAGTCTTTGGGAACTATTTTGATTATTCAGAAGAACCTGAAGCGCACTTTTGGAATCTGACAATCTTAAATAATCACATAAAAGAAAGCAAAAAGCATAGGATGTTAAAAAAAAATATGGTTTCTTTTTTGTGAATAGCATACAAAAAGAAATTATCAAGCAATATATATTTTACATTTAATAAACTCACTTACGTTAGTAAGTGTTATATTAATACCTGCAACTGCATAGCATGTTGATAGCAGATGCAAGCAAACGGTGATTAAAAACTGCTTATAACTAAAACCCACTTTTACAAGGCGAAATATCATTAATTAATCTGAAATTTTAAAAAAATCAATTAAAATCTATATTCTTCTTCCAAATGGGCTAACTTCTCCCATTAATCAAAGTTCCTATTTTTTCCCTTTATGTCATAAATCATGATTAAGTAAAAATCGTCGCTGTCTAAGGAAGGTGTTAGTGTTATAACTAACAGGCAGGGCTTGTGACTATAATTTCCTTAATTAATACCATTTTTTATGTAATGTGACATTTGTTCCTGTCATTAAAACTTGAAAAAAACTCATTTAACTGCTAATGACACGAAGGAAGGCGAATGTGATTTTATTTATTAGTAATCTGAACGATTTCGGCATTTTACATTTTCACGGTGATTCAACCATATGTTTTCATTCATTATTTTATTACGTGTTACGTGTTTATTTTGTTCTTTATACATCATTTCATAACATAATTCTAATTCT
>KK115615.1:119645-148572 GCA_000611955.2 Stegodyphus mimosarum
CAAAATACAAGAATTTTGGAAAAATGCTAAAAATTTACTAATTATTTCCAAAATATTTGAAATATTCAAATTCGAAGTATTAAATTTTCATTTTCTTATAAGCCATTCTTCAAACTAAACCAAAAGTGAATTTATTTTATTTTACTAAATGTATGATAAGAAAGAAATATTAATACGATTTAAATAGAACATTTAATTCAATTTTTAAAATCCAGCTTTTTAAGTCAGAGACCTAAATTTCGTCAAGTTTCATGAATTCCAGTATTTTGAATATTTCTTGCATTTTATGCTGCAGTTACTTATTTGAACATTAAAATTGGTCAAATGACGTATATCTATGATCATAACTGACACGGTTTAAACGAAATTTTAGAAGTTTAACACTTTAAACTTCAATACGTCCTCAGCATTCCTTTGCTTTACAGTTAACAGACATTCGTGAACGAATTCTCGCAGAATAGATTATATGAAATGTAAAATGTGCAGAATATTTTTAAACGTATTACCTTAAAATAGGCACTTCAAGGCCATTGCCATCTTTCCCAGCTCTAAATCGTAACGCCTGCTGTCATCACCGCACGGCATTTACGTTCTCCACTTCATTTGAGATTGTAATTCAAGTCAATGAATGCAGCCCCTGTGAATTTACTACCATCATCGAATGTCTCTTTAACTGACATCAGTCATCATTCTCAACAAGTTATTTATAAGGTATTTTCCATCCCATTTTCACGTACCTTCATGGAGTAACTGGAAGCATGCTCGACGCGTATTCGGAGGGTCCCGAAGCTCGAACCTCAGCGAAAGCAAGCATTGTGGATGCCTTGCATTTCCTTACTTCGGAGTATTCTAAAAGGCTCTACAAGTGGCCCCCGAATTGAAAGGCAATGGAAGACTATTTGCCATCACCAGGATTTGGCGACTGGATCCCCCAATCCCCAGTCGCCCTTTAAAAAGGAGAGGATATAAAGTCTTTTCTCCCTTCTTTCCGCATACCTTCGTGGTGTAACGGAAAGCACGCTTGGCGCGTATTCGGGAGTTCCGGAGTTTGAATCTCGGCGAGAACATTGCTGGTTTCTTTAATTACGTGACATTGAAAAATTCGAATGATAACATAATTCTAATTTTCATAGTTCAAATTCTAAAATATTAAATTTCAATCCTTAATGACAAGAAGCTCAGTTGTCAAACATACGCATCATACATTTCAGTGTTTTAGTCGATAACTAAATTTTCCTAAAATTTTCAATATTTTTGATTCCAGAGTTATCATTGTTGCAAAGATCCATTTAGGTTTCGCCAATAAACAAAGACACGGAGAGGTAACCATGATAATGTTTAGGAATCTGAGCTGGTAAGCTTTGGGAAGCCATAAATGTCAAACGTTTTTCACCATAATCCTCAGTAAAAGTGCCCAAAATAAAGCATCCTCGTCCAAATAAAGAGAGTTCTGGAATAGGAAGCTGGAAAAGCTTCGTCATCATTCCATATCATCTTACATATTTATTGCAAGGAGGAACATAAGGCGAAGCATTAAAGTTTGCTTTATGCTTTTGGTGTCACGTACAGCTGATGAAGCTGCATGTGCAAAATTTCTTGATATTTATCCTATATTTATTTGGTTAAAGAACTAAATGCGATACAGAAGTAATGTAAATATTTTTGTATTATTAACCCTTGTTATAAGAACCTTTTGAATCTGAAATACAAAGAAAATTATAAATGAAGGGTTCCCAGTTGGGGTCGAGAAAGTTTTAAAGGGTTCAGTAATAATCTAGGCGTCGATTGGAGGTCGATAGTAGAACATGCAGCGACAATATTCATTGCACAAATCCACTGTTCAATGTTATATGAAACAAACTGTAAGAAAGAGACAGCAGTCTCATGGAAACTAAAAAAAATTGTCATAAATTTTTATTCTAAAATTGAGTTATTTATATCGATATTGAATCAAAAAGAACTCTATTACTTATATAACTTTATACGATTTTCTCTTATTGAAACAGATATTAGTTCCTTAGAAGGCATATTGTTATATACAAGCGTGTTGCAAAATTTGAAATGAAATATAATGTTCGGTCCAAGACATTGAAAATTTGAGTGTGGCAGCGTGGCTCATACTACTGAATTGCGATAGATCTGATCTTGATATTATGTTCCAAGAAAGGTATTCAAGTTCAAATCTTATTCAAAACGCATGGGTATGCTAAATTCTGAAATTTAAATTCCCATATTCGAGAGAAATATAGCAAAATAAAAGTCAAGGGAATAATTTGCAAAGGAAAGCGAGAAACAAGTTGAATATTTTTTAATAAGAGGATTTAAGAATGAAGTTTTGTGTAGTTTTGTTAATGCTACAAAACAGCATCGATTCATCAAATGCAGTCATTATATTAATTCAAATCGAACTTTTGTCTGCAACTATAATCTACGACATTTTGTCACAAAACTTGTTTATATTTGTAAATTGTTTGTTTGTTTATGTGATTACAGCAAAACCTCATCTGACTGGGAAGGGATGTCTTCATGGAGCGCTTTCTGAGGAAAACTGGCTCATAGGCACGTTACAGATGAAAAAAACGACGAAAATGCCCATACAGCCAGACCGTTCGCGGGATTCCAACCTCAGATCGAACTACCAGTGTTTAGAGACTTTAACGCTTGGCTGATGGTGGGCTTATATTTGTAAAATCAAAAATAATAGTGATAGATAATATAACATAAATTTAATAAACATTTTTAAAACTTTTGTTAATATTATTATTCTAGTTGTTATCTTTAAGTTATTTATGTGCAATTATTTCTATTATGATTATGGTGAGAGCTGTATAGACAAAAACATAAAGGGATATGAAGAAAACTATCCTTTTAAAGTGGGTCGATGCAAGAAAAGCCTGGAAATCACTGTTACAAATACATGTCTTAAAGAAAATTGGGCAATACGAACAGTCGTTATTACGAAACCGAATTTAATATATACATACATTCATCAGCCAGGAACATTTTGTATTCGTCGTTGAAATAAAACTCTCGTAGTAAAGAGCATCGACTGTGCATTCTTTGTTTGTGACTAATTCCAACTATTAAATATGAATTTTTCAATAATGCTCTAAAGATGAATTACAATTAATTAATAAATCCGAATTCGAATTGTATTTGTCCCTGATTTAATCTTTTTGTTTGACTGAACAGAAAAATAAAGGATTATGCATTTCCTAAAGTAAAATTTTCTTATTTGAGTGAAAATCTGATTGAATAACAATTAAGCAAAATTTTGCTTTATCAATTATTTTGATTGCTGATAAATTTAAGCACTTACGCAATGCTAGATAACAACATGTTATAAAATTCGTTGTAAATACTGACTTTTGCGAAACAAAAATATTTTAACAAACAGCTCTTATAAATAAAAAATTTTATATTTAGATTGACGTGTGACATTTTATGACGAGTTATAATCTGTATTTTAACAAAAATTTCTAAAACTCAGAAGGAAAAAATACTTCTCCATTTTTTAGTTCGTAGTAACTAGATCAATGTACGAGGAATTGCCACATTATCCAGTACTTGCTTTCGCTGTGTTAATGCTCAGAACGTCCAGCTAGCAAATGGAAATTCGGTGGTTCGAAACCAGATAGAAGGCATAGCTATTTTCTCTATTTCCTACTCCGAAGAACCTGATATTCCTACAAGTACGATGATAAAACCTTTCAAACCCTAATAAAATAATCAAGTTTCTTCAAGTAAAAATTAAATATTTATTTTTCTCATTCGCAATATTCTCCTGAATATTATATTCGCTTGAATATTCTCCTGAATATATACAGTGTACTGATTGTAATAATATTCTCCTGAATATATATAGTGTGCTGATAGTAATAATATTCTCCTGAATATATATAGTGTACTGATACATATGCAGTGTACTGATAGTAATAATATTCTCCTGAATATATACAGTGTACTGATAGTAATAATATTCTCCTGAATATATACAGTGTACTGATAGTAACAATATTTCTCCTGAATATATATATATAGTGTACTGATAGTAATAATATTCTCCTCAATATATATAGTGTACTGATAGTAATAATATTCTCCTGAATATATATAGTGTACTGATAGTAATAATATTCTCCTGAATATATATAGTTTGCTGATAGTAATAATATTCTCCTGAATATATATAGTGTACTGATACATATGTAGTGTACTGATAGTAATAATATTCTCCTGAATATATACAGTGTACTGATAGTAATAATATTTCTCCTGAATATATATATATATAGTGTACTGATAGTAATAATATTCTCCTGAATATATATAGTGCACTGACAGTAATAATAATCTCCTAAATACACTGCTCGGCATTAAAAATGCAACACCAAGAAGAAGTGGTCAGAAATTTATGCAAATTTTAGAGCAGACGCACGTCACTGAGTTATGCGAATGATGTGAAATGCGCAGCTCTCCGACGCATGTGAAGTAAGATATAAGGGAAGGAACGTGCAGAATGGGCAATATTCATGCCGTTATATCTGCCAGACGAATTATCGAAGAAAGTTGGTTTTTGTCCCGGAGGATACGTGTAATAGGAGAGAATGTCAGGCCGCCGTCAACGAAGGCACTTCCAGCAGATAGACGATTTTACGAGAGGTATGGTGATCGGACTGAGAAGGGCTGATTAGTCCTTACGTCAAATCGCCGCTGATACCCACATAGATGCGAACACGGTGCATCGACTTTGGCGAACATGGTTGGAACAAGGGAATGTGGGAAGAAAGAGGGGTGCAGGTGCAGCCAGAGTGACGTCAGCACGCGTGGATCGACGCATCCACCGACAAGCTGTTGCGGTCCCGCAAGTCACTTGAACCGCGATTCTGCAGCATGTGCAAGATACCCTGGATGTTTCCGTGTCGACAAGAACCATTTCCCGTCGATTGTTTGAACGTGGCCTGCACTCACGGCGTCCGTTAAGAAGACTGCCATTGACCCCACAGCATAGACGCCAACGTTTAGAATGGTGCCGGACTGGAGCGACGTGAATGACAGAACAGCGAAACGTCGTGTCCTCAAATGAGTCACGCTTCTGTTTATCCAGTGACAGTCGCCGCATACGTGTGTGGCGTCGACGTGGAGGCAGATCTAATCCGGCAGTAACTGTGGAACGCCCCACCGCACGACAACGTGGCGTAATGGCTTGGGACGATATTGCCTGCGATTCCAGGTCCCCTCTAGTACATATTCAGATCACTACGACGGCCCAACAATACGTGGATAATTTTAGATTTGCGGCAGGTGGCAATCCCCTACCTTCAGGGGCTGCCTAATGCAATTTTTCAGCAGACGACTGCACAGTGCTCGCATCTGCCAACATGCTCTGTAAGGTATACAGATGCTTCCCTGGCCACCGTACTCTCCTGACCTGTCACCAATCGAACATGCGTGGGATGTGATTGGACGCCGTTTACAGACTTTGCCCCTGCCTCGTTCAGAAGACGAACTTGGGCAAATGGTTGAAAGGGAATGGAGAACCATCCCTCAGGACACCATCCGCAATCTTATTGACTCTATGCCTAGACGTATTTCTTCGTGCATCGCTGTCCGCTGTGGTCCTATATCCCACTGAGCCGACGCCGTTCTCGCTCTGTATTCTGACTATCATTTTGAAATAAAGATCACTTACTGCTGCTTTCTATCTCTGTCTTTTTTCCAAATTTCATCACCTTCTGACCACTCCTTCTTGGTGTTGCATTTTCAATGTCGAGCAGTGTATATACAGTGTGTTTATAGTAATAATATTCTCCTGAATATATGCAGTGTACTGATAGTAATAATATTCTTCTGAATGTATACAGAGTACTGATAGTAATTATATTCTCCTGAATATATATAGTGTACTGATAGTAATAATATTCTCCTGAATATATATAGTATACTGATGGTAATAATATTCTCCTGAATATATATAGTGTACTGATATACAGTACTGATAGTAATAAGATTCTCAATATTCTCCTGAATATATATAGTGTACTGATGAACTGAATGTCATCGAGATAGAGAGTTTATAACAACAGATAGTGAAAATATAAAAGGACTTTCTTATGGAGTCTTTCGTACAATCAAAATCTGTCTTCTTAAAACAAATGTTTTACCGTATTTATAATCTCATATTTATACTAATAACATTTTCGTGGTTTCAATATCAACGTTGGCTTTCTAACTACGTAACAAAAGGAACTCAAAGGTTATTTTTGTAAAGCACGCAGTGATGCTGAATTATCAAAATTATTGAAAGAATATTTGAGCCTGCGGGAAAATATACTTGTTTCTGTGATTTCAAACATTCACAAATCTATCACATGAAGTCAAATCCCGACATGCTGATGAGTTTGAGATGATTGCTACACCTACCGCGTAAACAATTATGCGCCAATGATGTTATGGCGAATGACTGTTGTGTGATTAGTGCGTTCAAGCACAATTTAGGTCTTCTGTCATTTGCTACAGGAAATGGGGTTCATGTTCATTGGATAATATTTCTGTAGTATAATGTTATTTCAAAATTAAACGAATTTTTAAAATTATTTTTAGAGCAAAATGCTGTCGTAATTTTGTATCTATATACTTTTTAAAGTCTCGTATCAAGGAAAGGCTTATTTATACGAAATATAACTCTTGCATGAATTTTAAAATTAATCTTCAATTTTTATACACTTCTTTCAGTTTAAATAAATTGAAAGTTATACGTAATATCATTATTTATTACCATATAAAACTTACACTGCTTTTTAAACTTACCCTTTCAAGCGCACCTCCGAATATGGGCGATTACCAATGAAACCTTAAATTTTCTGAAAACGTTCACAACCCAGATAAGCTTTTAAGACCATGGCGTTACTGTAGGTAGGATTTAATTTCGGGGTGGAGTCTATCTAAAATCAATGTTTAGATAACTGCATTCTATGTATAAACTGAAACCTCAATTTCGGCGGTGTTTGGACCCTATAGCTTCAACTCTTCCCTAAATACGGCCAAGGGTCCTCACTGTATAGAAATTAATTTAAAGTCCTCTAAACTTTACATCCTATAAGCTTTATATCCGTATAAGCCTTATATCTTATAATCTTGACAAGCGAGTTATCTCTGCGCCTAAAATCTTTATGACAAAAGTCTTGAGAAGGTTTTAAATAACCTTTTTATTTAATCTTTAAACAGAAGGCGCAGCTCGTGATTATAAGCATAACACCAAGTTCTTAGAATAACAGAAGTTTGAAGTTCAAGTACATAGTCCGAGACCACACAAAAGGGTCTGCTCAAGCTGCCTAAATGCCTAAATTATTTTTAATTGGCATATTTTTACCTTTGGCTACCAAAATGGCTAAAGCAGAAGTAATCATAAGCGGAGCTTGGCGATACAACGTAAACTACAGATGACGCTGCCAACAGCTCTCACTCTAAAACATTCAAAACTCTCAAATTAAATACTCAACTAATTTGCATCCTGGTGAGGACTACTAAAAGCAGAAGTTATAGTAAAGGTGTAAAATCATAATAATTTGTTAATTAACATAAAATACCATTAAGTTCCATATTTCATTGGCAATAGATTATTATCGCATTTTTAAATTTATCTTTGCACGTTATCCCATAATCTAAAATTAAATTTTTAATGAAGCCATAAAGGAGCAAATTTCGGAGAAGTCGTGGATGCTAATAAATGTATAGTGTCTGTGCGGCATAAAAGCACTCTAAACATGCGGCGAGCCGAAACTTCTCTAGAGAGGTTGGAGTAGGGAGGTGTGGGAGATCCTCGGACCCGATCCCCTTCGAAGTGTTTTTGCTCAAAACTGGCAACAGAACTGAGTTAAAGTCGGGCTGTCAGCTATATATTGCTCAAGGCTCATGCCAAAGATAGGCGCTTTTGACTTCTTGTAATGATGAATGTTGTGGGCTTGAACTGACCATTGTCAGGTAAGTAAGATTGGTAACAACAACAGAAACACTAATTACTTTCACTCTGGTCTTCTGCAGCTGGTAATCGTCATGACAAGTTTAACTGCATATATTGTTTAAATTTCTGCGCTTCAGATTAATTTCAGTCGTATTATTTACACAGAAAATAAGAATAAATACATGCATCCTCATTCTCTACAAATAACTCAAATAAGTTACAAAATTTTACACGAGAATTAATTCATAGTACTATACAAGGTATGTCCTTTTCCTGAATCCTTTTCTCAGCTGACTTTTAATCGGTTGAATAATTTTCCATTGCGTGGGAATGTATAGCTACATTGGGGAATAACCCTCGAGGCAATATCCTGTATAGCAAGTGTAAGGGTAAGTCTGATAATGGAATTTTTTGCTCGAGATGGTAATCCATTAATAATTCATAACAATGCGCTAGTAGTTCATAACAATGCATTAATAATTCACAATAGCGCATTAATTCATATCTGAATTATTTAGGATGCTAATTCTTCAAAATATTATTATCAGTGATGCTAATAAAGTATTATTATTCAATGATGCAGATTCATTAATTATTCACTGATGCTAATTCACTAATAATTCATAGTTTAAGATAAGGATTGGATGACAGTTTACATTATCGTTGAAAAATTTAAAAAGTAATTAAAAAATGTATTTTTATAATAAATAAAAGTCCCAAAAACATGTATTAACATCCTTCCTTTTTTTTCTGTACAAGAGCTATGTTTAACAGAATTTAATGCGGAGGAGGTTTCCATGTTTCTGCGATTAATATTCTTATTAATGCTCTATTAATGCTCGCTTCAGCAACTTGTAGTAGAGTAAATTAATCATCAAACACTCTTCAATAACAGGAAAACAAATTTGAAGTTATTCCTCTATTTAAAATTAAACCTAAGGAACAAAATTATAAGTAAGCGAATACTTTAAATCACTTTTTTTATAACGACAAAAAAATACGATCTTAAATTTGTATAATTTTATAAATTTCGTGTCTTGTATTACAAAAAATTAAAGTATGTTAATATAATTAACATGCAGTTTTTGGAATTTGATCTTACTGATTCCTTATGCATTTCTTGAGTAATTCAAGGAAACAGCAAACAATAATTAATATACAATGAAGATTTCTGAATGAATTAATTTAGTGAATTAGTAAGTGTGAAAAGAAGACTATTATAATGTGAAAAGAATGTTAATTATATCATCAAATTCAAGCGAAGAAAGAACTGAAAAAAAGAAGATGTATATGAGGACTACTTAGATTGTAGCAAAGGACTCCATAATCTATCTGTCTAAGGGAAGGGATGACTTCATGGAGGATTTTTGTGAGAAAACTGCCTTGTACTCAAGACGCACACGACACAACTAAAAGGTTTCTTTTAAAGAAATAGTATTGTGATAATTACCTGCAGTTTATCCAGTTTATCCTTGACTACGTTTCATTTTTTGTTCTCTCTATAGTCACATCCTTCAGAAATTAAATTATTATCTTAATTTTTCCCCTCTCAAATTTCGTACGATACAATTAGTAAATAAAAGGTGGGAAATACGGTATACATTTTACAGTTAGATTTTTTAGTAATAAAAAAACCTAACTGTAACTGTTAACCATGAATAAGTAATTGTGAGGTACGAAACAAGTACACAGCAATTAAGTATGACCACAGAAATTAGATATACAATTGTGATTAACATAGTGTGGTGGATACAGTAACAGAACAAATAATAAAGAAATATATACTGTCGGGTTACTATTATTTTTCATAACCAGTTACTTTATTATTTAGATCTTTACTAGCACTTCCTCTTTCCGTTTTCCTACAAGAATGCAAATTAATCTTACTGTATTTAAACTGCTGTTTTCGGATTCTAAGACAGAGCGTGTTTCTCTCTCTTGAGGCTACGTTACTAGATTTCACTAGTTCTGGTAAGATTATAATTCTTCAGCTTAGCGGTTTGGCTGCCAAGATTTAAACTGTTACGCCGGTGAGAGGTCTGAGCCAACTTCGCGTTAAATAAGTTGTGTAATCTTCGACTACTAAGTTCAAATTATGAAATTTACTGTTATGTTACATATTGAAGTTCTGATTTAAAAAAAAAAGTTATTTTAAAACTTTTTCAAAACTCTGCAGTTCTTTTTCAGACCAGGCCCACCAAGTAGCCGAGCGGTAAAGTCGCACGGGTAGATCTGTCTGGGATTCAAATCCCGGCGAATGGGCTGCTTGTATGGGCGTTTTCGTAGTTTTCCCAGTGTGCAATGTGTATACGAGCCAGTGTCCCTTATAAAGTCCTCCACGAAGGCATCCTTCTCCTTAGGAAGATAAGCCTCGAGTGCTTTGTCATAAATAAATATTTTTTTTCAGATAATGAGCTTAACATTTGTTAGGAGTTTGATGCTAGTTTATGCTACCAAATTACACCAAACTCGATAATATAATATTGCATATTCTTGAAAAAATTAGTCTTTGTCCTGAGATAAAAGTAACGTTACTCTTTGTAAAGGTAGAATAGCTTTTGATAACACAGTAATTTAAGACAGAGAAACCTAACTTACAAAAAAATAAACATAAATATTTATAAAAACTTTCAACAATAGTATTGTGTGAAACTTATTTATATATGATTAGCATTTAATTAGCGCAATTTAAAGTTCATACTGAATATGCAAATATGAAAATCAGATAAAAAATATTTCCATCATTAAACGGAATGAATCAGTTTCTAAGGATTTTCTGTGCTTTGCTTTCCTTATGTAGATCTAACTCAAATTCATTTCAAAACACTTTTGGAAACCTCTTTCCATGAGCATAGCCTTTCCGAATAAAGGAGATGTAACTTTCCCAAAAAGCGGGAAAAGATCCAAAAAGGGGGATATAAATGCTAAACGGTAAAACTTTTACATCATTTCAGTGCTTTATAATATAGTACATTCTTTTCAATAAGCTCTATTAAAAGCAATAACTAAATTTTTAAATAAGTTCTTTTTCATCAATTCAAATTACTGCTTCCACTGAACACACAATTTTAAAAAAACGCTTATTTCAGAAAAAAATTTTCAAAGCCTTTTTCATTGTAATTCATGAATTTATTTCCCAGATATAAGTTTTATCTCAGTTCAAGGCTAGTAAAGAAAATGAAGATATAGTACCATTAAAACAAAGGTACGCACCAAGATGATAGAATAAAATTCTTGCTTCACATCAATTTAATTTTCTTTCATTTCACCACAGAACAATTTAATTACAGAAATGGTATTATTACTTAAATCTCTCTTTTAAGCTAATAGACGCAATGTGCACCATTCTTGTAATAGTATATTTACCAACAAAATCTCTACAGTATAAAGCAAGATCACTTATAGAAGAAGAAACATGTTGGAGTATCCTGTAAAAAATCTTAAACAAATGTAATTAATTGTTTTGCAGATAAGCTGTTGCGTATTGTATTAGTTAGCTATAGAGTAATTAAGTTAAAGAATACGAAGAACTCTTAGAAATACTCGTTATAATTTTCCAAGTTAAGTATGTTATACCTATGTTAGTACCTTCCCACATTTAATCTATCTGAGAAAAATAAATATAACTAGGAAAGGGTTTTACGAATGGGATTACGTCATGGAAAGATCATTAAATGATGACTGTTTAAACGAAGCGAGTTTAACAGATAAAATAACAAAAAAGGTAAAAGAAAAATTTTTAAATAACCATAATTCAAGTAAATCATGCCTGGAAAAAAAAACAGAAATTCTGAAAAAAAATTTTTTTTCATGTAGGTACCTAAAATTTTACATAAAAGGGAAATAAAATGTCTGTTTGTGGAAGAAAATAGAATATAAAATCACAAAATAAGTTATAATTGTATTTTACATAATACTTTTACTATTTTCCTTAATTAAAAAGCTTTATTTGAACTGCTATGTAAATAAATTAACTCAATATTTGGTATTGTTACTCCGAAGTAATATGCATTTTCTAAGGATCTCATGAACAACCTGTGCCCAAACTCTTAGCATTTTCTTTCTTCCGTAAGTTTTGAATGGTAGAACAATAAATGTTCGGCATTTTGCCCTTCCCTGAAGCTGCTGAACTGTTTAGAAAGCCCAAATCTCTTCAGATATGAATTTTAACAACAGTGCCCAGTTAGAAATTTAGAATTTTAAAATTGCAGAAAAATATTTATTACTGCAGGAAAATGTTTATTATAAAGAATAAAAGGAAACAATAATTTAGTCAGAGAGGCAATAGAAGAATTTCTGTATAGTTCACGCCACTTGAGATTTGTTTTGTTCCAACTCTTCCTTGAAGAATAGCTTAGGCTATGATGTTAACTTGAAGATTTGCAGCTTGTTTTGAAAGCCAATCAGCCCTTCCTTTTCCTAGACTACTAGTGTAGCCACGTGCATGAGCGAAAGAAGACATCAACATCTTTATTAATAAGATCTTAAAGGAAAGCATACAAAGTGACAATTAATTTTTTGTAGGAGAAGGCATGATGAGGAAATATTAATTTTGACATGTATTGAAGATTTTAGAAAATAAACGTGGAAACATTTTATGAATTTGCTTCAGAATTTCATTTCAAATATAATCAAGACTAGGAGCTTTATTGGATTTATAGCTTTTTATTAATACTATTAATTTCTGAACTAATGAAAGGATGATCCTAATCATCAACGAAATTTACAGAAGCCTCAGTCCGAATCGTATCGTGTTGTTTTTGTTACTTATTTTCATTTGTCTGACAGCAATATCAGCCCAAGCCCACGAAATTCCTCGCAGCAAAGCGCTTAAGACACGCCTGTCGTTAGCAACAGCCTTGAGCACCTTACGGATGAGAGTGCGGTTTTGCTCAGTTCCGCCCCCAATTTTGATGGAGAGCACTCCGGGGGGGACGGGTTCCAGGATCTCCCACCCCTCTCCCCTTTCACTAAACCACACGAGAGGACTTTCGGCTCGCCGCATATTTAGAGTGCCGCACTGGCCCTATACATTTACAAACATCCATGCCTTCTCCGGGTTTTGAACCCGGGCGATTTGACACGGCAATCAGCGACGCTAACGAATATCCAATTGGGCAGCCGAATCGCAAGGCCGGTTTACACTTATCCGAGTGAGCTCTGAGTGACTTTCGGTAAGCCCCTCGTCCGAACGTCTCGAACCGAGTGAACGGACCTGTACTCGGATAGATTGTTTGCATCAATCACAGCTGACTGACAACTCGCCTCCGTCTGTTTGCAAAATGGATACTGATGTGCTTGAAAATGGCAGCTTGCTGTGCTTGAAGTTTGCGAAGAAGCATTTTCCAAGGAATTACTGTATCTTCTGGGGGGGAGAAAAATGAAATTAAAACGTAACTGTGTAGCTCGCCGTGATGAATTGGGAGCATTAAATCAACTTTTAAATGAACTTCGGAGCGAGGATATCCAGAGTTACAAAAACTTCATCAGAATGGGTGAAGGATAATTTGAAACTTTATCGGAAATGGTCACTCCACTTATTAAAAAAACGCTTTCTTTCCAGATGCTCTGCCAGCAAAATTAAAACGCAGATAGCTCTTCGGTTTCTGGGGACGGGTGATAAGGCACAATCAGCATATTTATTCGAGAAGTGTTTGAGGCCATTTTGTGCATGGGGTTGAGCGAAAATTATTAATCTTTTGCTTGAACTCTCCAACACCCTCAAATTTTAACATGCTAATAACAGCCTCATACGCCTTCTGTAGGCCAGTTTTATTTTAATACTTCCGAACGGTCGTTTGTAAATAAAATCTAATTTTTGGTTCAAAGAAAAAGGAAAAATCTATAAAACAAAATTTCAAAATTTTAGATTATATTTTATTTGATGTAACTGGCCATGAGTAGAAACTGGCTTTTCGAAATTTATATCAACAAAATAAAATAAATGTTTGCCCTTTTATTTATTTTTTTTTAAAAAAACTGTATTTTATTGGGTAGTTGAAGTATTTTATTGGGTAGTTGCATAACATATAATTTAATTGTTTTTTGATTAAAGAAAATTCAGAAATAAATATATTTAAAATAAATACTTTGAATCCGATACCCTAATTTAATTTTCTTCTATGTTTTCCTGCAATATCCAAAACCTAAATTCATTCTGATCAGTAGTTATTTAGGTATTACGGTCGTAATATTCAGTTTGTGACTTAAACTACTTCATAAGATGCATATTCATTAAAAAATGCCATAGTTAGAATATCGCTCCATCTCGGCATTTTCGATATGACGAAAACATTGGGCACGACATCTCTGTGAACACTGCTCGGAGTTGCCCGGATAGATTTTCAACTGGTTCAAAGAAGAGATTCATTGACTCATCTCCTTTACGTTTCGTTTCGGACGAAGTGAGCGTTTACATTGTCAAAGTAGTCGTAGCGAATGGCTCGCTACGGGTCACTCGGACAGGTGTAAACTGGCCTTTAATGTGAAAAGAATTATCCGTGCTAAAAGGTTCAGTGGAAACACTTCTGTTGAGGATTTCGTTTACTATTTCTTCTAGCGACTTTGTGCTATTACCAGATGAAAGACAAATTCAAGTGATTTCAGTTCTTTTCATAAAATTTTGCTGTACACCATTCGTATATATTTCCTTCTTAATATTCCCTTTATTAATTAAATAGAAAAATCTCTCCAAAACTTAAGCTTTGCCTCCTGGAACTTTGAACAATAACTACATCTGTAGCGTATTTATTTTTGTTTATATAGGTCTCTGATATCTACATCCAGCAGCATTGATCTACTTTCTCATTTATTTCGAATTCAGTAGCCTACTAAGGTACCTTGTGAACTCTTGGCTTTTTGACAAGCATGGGAGCCTTCGATGCATCACAGGGAATGCAGATAAAATTTTCTAGGAAAGAATTTAAGGTATGCTTATCTGTATAACAACCAATATACTTTGACAGCTTATCAACCGGCTGCTTACACGAATAAGAAAAAATATCCTAGTTAGCTTTCTTAGCGTTGAAGACTATCTTGTCTTCCGTTTTAGATTGTGGATATTCAAACGGCCCACAAACAGACCTAAACGGCTAAAACCCCTATCACATACGCTATTTGTTACTGGAACACCACGTCAAAAGAAACATTTCTCGAAACTGCGGTTCCGCAAAACAGGTTACCATCTTTACTTCGTAAACAGATTTGAAAGCCAAACAGGAATCAGTTATCGATCAGATTGGCCAAAGAGACGTTTGCTTTCAAATTCTGTGTATATACAAAATATATTTTATAATTATTTTTTAATAGTGTTGGCTCAACATCTCGGCAAATTGACGTGTGTTTATTATATTAATTGTTACTTTTAATTTGTATATTTTTTTACTCCGATTCTTGTATTGATCTGTTGTATATATTTTTGTAAATTCTTTTACATCGTACATTCAGTAGTTTGTCATTATTTCTGATTTTATTATTGAAAACAATTTTTCGTACCCATATATTTATTTAATAACTTTTACTTACACAATATAATGTCATTACCGATATATGTTTTGTGATGAGTGAAAAAATATTTATTTTACCCCCAAAATGTTAAATATTTCGTAAAGGCTACTTGTTCAGTTTCTTTGTTTAAATTCCCAAGTAAATTACAAATGCAAAGTTTGTATAAGTGGGTAAATTTTAATGACTAGCCTAGTGCACAAAAGGCGCTTTAATTATTTTTCAAATTTGTATTCCATATCCATGATAATGTGCAAAGAACTAATGACTACAGTTGCTGCCAATTACATAATTCATATAACATAATCATTATATGAATTAAAAGTAACTTCAAATAAACTTTTTGGCAACGTTCACATTTGTATTCAATATAAAGATAATTAAAAGTAAATTAATAATCCCAATATATATATATATACACATCTAATAAGTCATATATTTACATATGCATAGAGAGAGAGATGCGATGGTTTAGAAGTTGTTGATGTGTGGTTTATTAGTATTAATATAAAGAATAAGATTTATATTAATGAATTTATATACAAATGTTTTTCATCTTTCATAATAATAAATCCCTAAATTTCCAATGTTTCAATTTGTAGCATTTATAATAAAACACAATCTATGTTTTAATAAATATACATAATCGCTAATTATGCCATTTCAATTTAAAGTAATAAAAGTAATTAACAGAAAAGTAAAGCCACGCATATACAAACATATTTTAAAAAAATATTCACCTTAATAAAAAAAATTCTGTTATACAACAATAACATTCTTTTCACACGATCAGCACGAAATACGACAAGTTTGGCGACGAATAATTTGTAAACAAATCATCAGAAATAGCACGTCAGAAAATATTGTCTACTCTGAAATTTCCACGATTATAAATTTAATGAATATATAAACGTTTAAAAATGATGGCTTTTTCCGTACTTCTTCAGTTAAACCGGCTTCTGTTTCCACCGTTCATGATTTCACAACGAGAACCATTGGCCAATTGAAAATTACCCGTGAACCTTACCTTCAGAAGCAGAATTTTCATCTGATTGGTTGATCTCTACGTGGAACACGCTCCAGACGAAACATTTTCGGGAAAGTTTCAAAATGTTTCGCATAGCCGGCACATATTTCGCCTAGCTAGACGAAACATTCTCGAAAATCTCCCGTTTAAACCAGTGCTACTAGAATATCGTTTGTCGGAAATGTGCCGCCTAACTGTGCGTGTAGCTCACGTTTTAACATAGAATTTGCGAGAGATCGTGCGCTGGTCACTTCAGAATTTTTACCACTGTGGGAATAACAATTTTGATCAATGCCTAGTTTTTACCCTGAAAGTGCTTAAAAAGCTTCCGATTAATATTTAAAAGCTATCTCCCAGTTATAACTTCAAAGGAAATTCTTACATATCTTTAGTTATTACTCAACATGACAAAGCATATTTATAAATTAAATTTTTAAGGGCCTTCTGAAACAAACGTAATAACAGTATTCAAGTACTATTTTTTTTTCGAAAATTACAGCACAGGACACTGTATTAGGAAAATTAAAAACTGTGTTCTTACACTCCTATATAATTTATACTCTATAATATACTCGTGTATATATTAACAGCCATGCCATTTAATTTTGGAGGATTTATCAGTTTAATTATTCTTAAAACAATCTCATAAACTATTCTTTCTTCGTTGGATATTTTCGCTAATTAGGTTTAATTCGCTTACACCTCGTTCAATCACTATAGAATTCCACAAATACTCAGAAAGAATCCGATATCGTGACGTAAATTACTTCATCATTCCTGTGCAGCTGAAAGTGATGTTAAAATTACGTCCATTAACCAAACACTTATTAACTGCCACCGAAACTCTGAATTATCACTTGCACCCTAACCGCTAAGTACAATAATAACATTGCTTTAAGGAAGACAGATTGAAGATATTAATAAGAGCAAAGTAGCGGGTCTTGGCGCGTGCTCGTCTTTGACATATAAGGAGCAGTTGCTAAGCTTCGATGAGACCGAATGACGATTCATCTTCAAAGGGGGAGTCGTGAAGATGAGTTAAATCGCATTTGTACAGCAATAAACATAACTCTAAGTGCACTACATTCTCAGAATTAATGTTAGAGTAGTCATGCTGAAATTTTCTGGCAAAATGGCGTGTGGAATTACCATCATAGGGAAAGCTTGTTTGTCATGGAGTAACATTTTGGCATATGGTTGTACATTTACATACCAGGTCGTTTTGTGAACTGCTACGCATTTTTTTTTCTGTATTGTATTTTCACATTGTTGCCACCAAATGGTATCGCGATGCATCGTTGAAAACAAATTAAATAATGAAAATTCTGTATGCATATATGCATACATGTTTCTCGTACTGTGATAAAACGGCGGGGCAGGTAATATTGTTCTAAATAAAACATTTTTAAGACCAGACTATTGCCATTCGGTAAAATATAAATATAGATCATTAAATTTTATCCAGAAATTCGGCTATTTGAAAGCAATGCCTAAAATATAACACTTATTATCTCAAAACAATAGCATGTTTTCATTCAGTAAAGCGTAAGATGTTTAAATTTCAAATTTAATCTTTCCGTTGCTGTGCAAAAGAAAGGATTTAAAAGCAATACACACAGTTCTTTAAAATATTTTTCTACTTTTTAATCAGATTAATTTAAATAAAAGTGCACTTAAATCATAAGATGTCTAATTAAAAATATTAAGTGTTTTTATAAAATGACACTATTAGGGCTCATTAAAATCATTATATACTTTTTATTATCTATTTTAGGGCGCAGCCCGCGGAGGCTACTATTTTTCAAAAAAATAATACAGCTAATCAGTGGCGACTCGTAGCTAAAATTAGTGGGGCTGCTGTTCCAAAAAAATTTAACCTTTGTTTTAAACCTGTGTAAAGGGAAACAAACATGTATAAAAAGAAAATTTATTTTGAAACTTCCATGAAATTTTACAAAAGAAAAATTAAACATTTCTTAATTACTTTAACTTAAATTGTTACAGTTCAAGCTTTACCTATTCATTTAAAAATGAAATCCATTCTTCTTGTTTTAATTTGCGCGAAGAGATCAATAATTTTCTCCTTGATCTCTGGATGACAACTGAGGAAATTTTTCTATATTGAAAGCATTGCAAGCGCATGAAAACGAAAGCTCTTGAAGTTCACTTACAGTCACAGAATTTATTACTTGAGGATGCAAGGACATGGTTAAAGTTTTCTGTAAAATAAAAGAACCGAAAAAAAATGAATCAAATAGAATAGCTGAAAAATAATCTAACCAAGAATATGGTGTATGATTTTTAAACACAGCACACGCGGAGTAAGAAAAAAGAACCAGCTCCCAACGATACTCCAGATTCGACACTGTAAAAGCGACAGTGCTCTCTCCCTCTCAGCCTCGTACGCTCCTTCCTAAGAGCGCATGCTCAGAACAGCCAAATACCACACGCGCGGAGTAAGAAATAATCACGTCTCCAGAATTTCGGCATTGAAAGAGCGACAGTGCTGCTTTCTGTGCGCGCTTGCGCAGAACAACCTTGTGAAGCGCAGTTCCATACAAAAACTTTCGTACCTTTTTCATAAACTGGAGGATGGCTACTGACATTAAATTTAAGGATTATATATTGTAGAAGTATAAAGAAAGAATTAAAGAAAAAAGGGCTCATTATATTAAATATTAAAAATAATAATAAGTGGAAACAGGTGGTGCTGCAGTTCCACAGTGCTTATTACGAGCCGCCACTGCAGCTAATATAAGAAATGTATGGCAGCTCCTAACACTTTATATGGTAATTCTAAAGATATGCTTTTTTAAATACTTTGTTACTTTTCTGTTGAATTTTGTAGTGCGTAAGTGCGAAGAATGGGCTGTAAAAAGACAAAAAATGCTTTGTAAATCATTGTTAAGAAAATTGAATATTGATATAATGAACTTAAAAATGACTGAAAATTATAGGAAAATGCATACCTACACTTAGCACTGCACTGACAATCCCAAACATACGTTGCTATGCTACTTTTAAAAATTATACGATTTTGCTGTTAAATTGTACGTGGCGTAAGTGGGAAAAAGCGATGCTTGATAATAAAGCTAAAAGAAGAAAATATCAGCATGGTAACATGTGATGCTTAGGGAAAGCATAAAAAACCTTAACAAACTCTCTGGTGCAATGTTAAAATCCGAATCCTTTCAGGTTTTCTTTTTCTTTTTTTTTTTTAATTTTATTATTGAAATTTATTTGCGTAGTTATTGTACTAAATATTAAAACATCAAAATTTTTTTTGCGTATTTTTTCTTTATTGACATTTTTGTTGCAAAATAAATATCGTCAAAACATTCTTTAATAAAATAATTTATTCAAAAATAATTATCAGTAGCTTGCATTATAATTTGGGCTCTTTAACAGACTGTGTTTCTTGTCATTTTTGCCCAGATATGCAGCCTTGTTACCATTCGCTTTCACATAGAGATCACTAAAAATTAAAAGTAGTTGCGAACCTACAGCACCTAAATAATAATAATAA
Source organism: Stegodyphus mimosarum (assembly GCA_000611955.2). NCBI lineage: Eukaryota > Metazoa > Arthropoda > Arachnida > Araneae > Eresidae > Stegodyphus > Stegodyphus mimosarum. The sequence goes on from KK115615.1 coordinate 139,665, forward strand.
AATACGGGTATTTTATCAATAACTAACACCATATAGATATTCTTTCAAAATGTACAAGGAAAGAAGAAAAAACTGACTTTTTCATGCCTCATTAAGAAAAGCGTTGTACAGAAGTGAAAGATTTTTGTTTGAAAATTTGATATACCATGAAAATATTTTATTCAGTATAAATTATAAACTAGAAATACTTTGAAATTGAATTTTTGAATGAAAGAATGTCATGCTTAAACGGCGAAAGTTAATGAATAGAGTCATTAAATGCCCTGAAGTAATTTTGAATTGAAAGTAACAAATAATTAATTCGAATCTTTATTTAAAACATTGCGCATTAAATTGTTCTGCTCCTAGCAAATTTATTTCAGACAAATGACTCACCTCTTCTCTGATTCCCATTCTGCTCATTAAGTTTTAAAAGTTGTACTCCTGGAAGAGATGTAATTAAATGCCAAACATTCATTTGGAAACTTCCGGAATCGAAGTCGAGCAAATTTTAAATTAAAACATGAACTAGAGCAGTGTAAAACAGAAACACTGAATTTAAAATCTTCGCCCAGTTAATTGTTATTACTTCTTTACATTCACGGTAAAATTTAAGAATATTAATGAACATTGAAGATGAAGCAGACTCAGTTATACTTCTCAAAGTTTATCGAAAGCTACTGCAAAAATTCATTACTGCAGGTAATAAACAGCAAATCACACATTAAAGAAAAATTTTTATTTAACAAATTATTTTTCACTCAGAAATACTCGACTTTTCATACTGCTAGTGAATAATGCTTGTCAGAGATTACGTTCAAAATTATCATTCTGCATTCTTAATAGCACACTAGAGATTACTTGTCTTTGATTTTAATATTCTTCTGTTTTTTTTAAATGACATGAGAGTAGTCATTTAAGTTTTAAACTGCACTGCGCTTCAACTGATATTAACCTAATTTTCTAGGGAATACAGCTTCTCTAATGGCTGCCTTGCAGTCTTCTAACGATTAAAGAATTTACATGTGTATGCATGTATATAGATATATTAATTACATGTGCATACATGTGAATTTATCTACATGTGCGCATGAGTTATGACTCAACACTAAAAAGTAGATATTTAAATAACTTTCAGGGTAGTTACTCTGCTTATTATTATACGCTTTAATTTATCCCATTTTATTAGTGTTGTTTATCTCTTGTTTATCACTTTATCATTCTTGTTTGCAATGTAGTCAAAAAACTTTGTCAAAGATTTTAAAATTATTATCTGATAATCGCTCAAGTACAAATGTTGCACTTACACTGTTTACGGGTAACAATATCATGTGGTGAAGAGAATTTTTCCAGGTTCTATTTAGCTTTTCTTTTAATTTGAGACAATTTTTCTCACATATCGTTATTTATCTAACAAAATAAAAAAGAATTTACTTCTTGCATCATTCATTAAAGCGGGGAAAACATCTTTTAAATGAAACTTATATGAAACTTTTAATCTAATTTCTGATTTTTTGGCAAATATTTAAGAACGTTAGGAAATTAACGTTCTTAAATAACTTTAATTCCATAGAAGATCTTTAAATCTTCACGATCTTTAAAATCTTACGATCTTTAGAATAAAATTACTTTTATGGGAGGGGGACTGATTATAGTTTATATTTTTAAAATTTCTTTACCATCTGAAAATGTATGTTTTGTAAAGTTCCGAAATTTTCATAGATCAAACCTCTGAAATGCTATCAAGAATTTATCAGTTGTAAAGTCCGAACAACGCTCCAGATATTACGCTCCAGGTATAACGCTCGAGTATTTGAACACGTGACTAGCACAATATGCGCTGTATTCAAGGGTTTTGCCTTGCGTTTACTGACAAGATAAGTAAAATCCAATCCAGTTGTAGTGAATAGTTTGAAAGGTGTAACTTGTTCTGGAAGCGGTGGAGCATCTGCTTGGTTATCCGGTACTCTTGTGACAGTTTATAAGGTAAGAAATTGCTAAGTTAGTAGTTTCACGACCTCGAAAGAATTGCACGACCTCCAATACTTAGAGCATAGTTCCGAAAGAACAATTCTAGCACCTAAACGATGTAGACGAATGCGCCTATATTGAATCAGAAAGCAAACGAAAGGATGAGATCTATTAAATAACAGAGGATGACATATAATATACTCGTGCAAATTGAAGTTTGCCTTCTAGCCGTAAAATATTCTTTTTTAGGAATGGGTTGGAAAAAGCAATTTTTTCAACTTGTAGGTAATGGTAAATTATTTTATAGAAATTCCATTTCAGTTCGAAAACATTCTTTTTCCACAGATTATATCAATAATTTTAGCCTTAGTTCAGCTGCAGAGAAATCAAAGAATCAAAGTTGCTGTGATTTACGTCTGTGGATGAAGAGGGAAACCCAGGTTGTCAGACGAATTAGTGTGATGCAACCATTAAATCGAGTAGCACCTATGACAGGGTAAACGTAATCGTACACAGGAACTGGAATTGTGTCTTCCTTGTTTCCGCTTCAGCCGATGGTTAGGAGTTCACAAATACGGATTTCGTCAGGCCAAGTATCTTCGGTTTGCATTAACCACGATGGTCCTTTCTACCACAACGCTAAAGCGAAGAGCTTTACTGGTGAAATACTGCGTGAAGGATGATATGCTGGATTTTGATTACTTCGGTAATGATGCCACTGTGCTGGAGAAGTAGATTAATAGATTTCAGTAATTCGATTGCAGATAAATGTTTGTCAAGGGTTGGGATACCCTCGAATCTAACTAAGGGCTACAGTGAAGTCACTCCAAAGAGTTGCTTTACTAATTCTAAGCCAATTTATTTACTGATATTGTGAATCAGATTGTGATTACAGTTGCCAATAGCTCTAGTGGAGGAAGAGTTACATTTTTTGAGGATTCATTCGGTTACTACTGCATACTAAATAAACCTTTGTAACATTCCATTCTGTAAAGGTACGTACAGCATTACTCCGTATGCTAGTTCGAAAGCATCGCAAAATACACGAAGATTTACCTCAGAAAAAGATGAAGGTCCAATCCATATTGGAATTTATAAGGTGTTGAAAAGTGGTAGCTTAGTGTTCCATTTCTACCATCGTGCAGCAATGGCCGGTAGAAGAAACTAATCCCAAAGTAATCCGCAAGAGCCAGATATCCTGAAAAAGAATTTTTCTTGCAACTGCTGCTGAGACAAAATGACCTAGGAAACTCTAATCTAAAGATTCAAAACACTTCATCTTAAATACACAAAACCCTAAGTTGCATTCTGTTGGGAAATACGGAGAAGTTCTAGTAAAGACTTAAATTATAACAGCTGATTAATTAACATAATATACCTTACACACGTATTCCTTTACCCTAGCATATGCATAACAAAGTCCAAATTTTGAATTTCGAATTTTTTTCCTCAATTTTTGTGTTTTATGCGAATTTAACAAACTTTTGATTAAAAGCTCAGCAATTTAAACGGCTTTTGTTGTCACTCTGCAAAGCGTTAGATATTTATGTTTCGAATTTAATCAGAAAACTCAGCGATATAAAAGGAATGAGTTGCCAATTAAGGAAAAGCGCAACCAATAAACTCAGCGATCTGAAAGAAGTGTGTTGCTACTCTCCGAATTAAAATATTTTTGTCTTCTATGCGGCAATGTGTTGTCGTTCAGCAAAACATGAGATAATATATAATTTTTCTTTTAAATTTATCCTGTTATTTAGCAACAATCTAAGATATTTAAAAGTAATAAACGCAGTTTTATTTCAATTATTATTAATAACTGGTTAACCCGTGAAATGGCATTAGCTGGATTTCTTAAAATCGTTATATATATGCTTTTTCTTTTTTATAATAACTATTTCAGGCAGCTGGCCGCGTAAGCGGTTATATTATGTTAAAAGATATGAATAAAATAAAAAACAGAAGCATCAGAAGTCGAATCTTTTACATTTGGCTGGTTTTACTCAATAAAGTAAAAGATTTGCTAGAGAATGCAAAACGAATCAGAAGATTCCTTACAGAATAAATAAAAACTTCACGTTTTAGGCGTTAATGTGTGATCTTCAGAATAAATACATCGAGAGTAACGAAATATGACTTTCATTATAATTCTGAAGTGGTTAACTTGTTATTATCCAAACAGAAGAGGAAATGTAAATTTACCATCACTGAAGACACACCCCAAAAATCCTTCAACAAACAGAAGAAAATCAGGTAAAACATTTAGAATATCAGATGTCAAAATTCCTCGAAAGTAGATCTTTTATTATCTTTATCTTAAGTCTAACTTTCAAAAGTCGCACTAAAATCAGAATCTCTTTAATAAGCTAAGAACAAAAATCTCAAACTTAATCCTCCGCACCAGCGACCGAGTAATTAAGACCATTGAATACTGGTAGTTTGAAGTGATTTGATCTCGATTCCAGGGAAAGGTTGGTTGTTTTCGTGGTTTTCTCTACGTAACGTGAATACTAGTCAGTTTTTCTTAAAACGTCCTCAGCGAAGGCATCTCTGCTCTTAAAATCATGGTTCCACCTACCTCTTCGTAGCTTTACCATATTCAAATAACCTAAACCTAGATACTAACTTACTCCACTAACTTCCCTAATTCACGACAATGACGGCAAGGATCAAATTTAACATTTGCCACAGATAAGGTAAGAGAGGAAGAAGATTTCTAGAACTTTCTTGAAACTTTGTACCTATCAGTTTTAGAAACTTCAATCCAAAAGTTCAAGTAACCTGGCAATATTTCTAAAATGTCGCTCACATTAGAAATATCCTGCATGCACCTTAAAAGCTTCCAGGGTTTATAAATACAGAAATTTCTATTAAAATGCGATAGTTATACATATAAATGAACTACTATGCATAAATCTGCATAAGTGCGAAATACAAAAAATATACCCAAAATTTGCAATAGCATACAATGAAAAAGTACATTTGGCGTTATTTGTAAGGCTATAAGGTTTTAGCGCACAATTATGAAAGGCAAATATTTCCTAAAGACGAATATGTGAAACCTGATTTTGAAAATAGAAAAACGAAATTATTAGAAAAATGAAATTTATTAGAAAAATGAAACTTTGGCATTTCTCAAATATAGGTAAGAACTATAATGTGAACCACAGCAAAATCTCTTATAACCAGCGCTCTAATAATCGACAACATCAAAATAATGTCAAAATTTAAATCCGAAATCTAGAACTATAAGATAAAATTAAGTAATGTGCTGATAATTTGAAGATTTACATAAATAAAATATATGCATTATATTTCTATTGACCAACTTAACTACCGCGTGTATCCAACCAATGGAATTATCCAGGACATAAAAATGAACAACCGATCTCTTTTGATGCATCGATGGTAGTATCCTTTGAAGGTAGTGTCCATGACTTTAAGAAAGAATTCAAGTTGAAAGACACCGAGTTTGCTTTAACTCTTACAGGAGGAAAATTAAAAAGAATATTAGTTTATGTCGCTATTGGCTTAAATTGTGGCCTCTGATCATGTTCGTAGATAACAAGACTTAGGCCGAAGATATACTTAATTTTAAAACAAGTCCGGCGCCTGTGTCCGACATCCTGGATTTAGATAACGGAGAAGATTAATTTAGTAGAGATGATGTGTAAGCTTGAATGGATGTAGACAATTGCATTCCAATCACACTCTCTCCAGAGGACGACGAAATAACCGGACATGTACTGGGAAAGGAGAAACATGATGAGCAGCAAAGACACGATGAAGATGAAGTCGCGCAGAGCAAGAGAATTACGTGGAAGGAAGCTGACGAAGGATTACAGAATTTCACCACAAGATTTGACAAGTGTTCATACATGTTTTTATGAAGTTTCTTTGCATACACAAACTACGGTGCCATTCTCGTAAGCAAGCAGCCATTCGGAGTTATAACCACCAAACTAGGAAATTCATAACTTTCGTATGAAAATATACGTGCTACGTTTAAAGTGTTTAATTTTGTTTTTATGAAATATCAAAATTAAATGTTTGAGATTTTATTTTAATTAATCTGTACAGTTTCCGATATTATTTATTTAACAACAGCTAATAAATCGAAAGATGCGATCAAGAAGCTCTGATTGTCGTAATTTCCACATATGGCACCATTAATATGAACAGGTTGTACAGACATTGGGTTATTTTTGAAGCAGCAGACGTGAAAATGAGCAGTGTCCTCGCCGGGACTCAAACTAGGGATCTCTAGAATACGCGTCTAGCGTGCTGACCACTACACCACGAAGGCATGCCAAGAAGGCGGGAGAAATACCTTACATACTTCCCCTTTTAAAGAACGACTGGGGATTAGGGCACCCAATTGCCAAGTCCCGGTGTTGGAGAATCATCATCCACCACTTTTTTTAGTCCGGGCGCCACTTGTAGAGTCATTAGGTATTTTAAAGCAGGAGAGATGAAAAATTAGCACCCCTAGTCGGGACTCGAACCACGGATCTCTCGAATACGCGCCGAGTGTGCTGGCCATTACACCACGAAGGCATGCTAAGAATGCGGGAGAAATACCTTACAAGGTAAGTTCTAAATATATATGTATATTCAATTATATAGAAAAATCTCTAATCCGGAATCGGTGAGGTTCCGTTGTTGCCGGTTAAGAGAGATTATACTATATATTAACATTGTAATTTTTTACATTTCAAAAAGTTATGAAATTGAATAAAATATTTGTTTATTTTGACATTCCATGCTATAGATAAAATTAAGCTTTCGAAAGTCTTGATAAAAGATTCTTCCTGTTTGTCAAACATACATTCGCTTGTTTGGTTACATACATTCTTCCTGTACACATAGCAAAACAAAATTATTTCCTTCAGATATTCGAAATCCACTAAATAAATCCTTTCAAACTTTATAGTTTCTCCTCTTTTTTTATCCTTTTAAACCTTTCATAAAACTTTTGCATATGTTTTGAATACACATTTGATGAAACCTACGTATATAAATCTACTAGAGATCCCTAGTTTCATGTACTAAATTTGTAGCTTTAAAATTTTTCTAATCATGTCTATCTATTCCGTATTCGGAATTTATTATGAAGTTTGAATGAAAAGAAAATTTATTGAAGCAGGAGGTTTTCAATAAAAAATGGAATTATTTTTATGGCTGAATTTTTATGATGTTTAACGTTTTCACCAAAGCACCCAGTCTCCTTTTAATAAATATAGCAGCTATGTGTATAAAAAACTTGCTTTCAGACGAAGCAATAAAATTTTTAAAAATTCCTAACCAACTTTTGGTGGAGTATTTGCGTCTTCCAGTTTCTTCGGCGCAAATACAGTAGATGTCTTTTCAATTTTCTAAGAATTATGTTTGTGATATGCTGGATATGGTTTCACTAAAAATCAGAATAGGTTACGGCAGGAATTTGTACCAATATATATTGCATTACGCATACATTCGAAAGAACTACTCTCTATAGATGTGTATCAGTTTCGAAATAAATTCCAAGCCGTTCGGAAATGTAACGTACATTTCCTAACATAAAATGTCAGTTTAAAAAATTATTTTTTTGAAATATTATGTTTTACATAAATAAAATAGAAAGCTACCTTATAATGCCAAACTAAATCAGTAAACATATGCGCAGAATAATAAAAAATGAAATGGCATAACATTATTAAGAAGGAATTTTAAGAAATGATTTCTCTCTTATTTCTAGTAGAAACAACTTCTCTTATAAAACATTTGAGAATAAAATATTTAAGAGAAATATTTATAAACACTTAATATATCTGAAGATTAAGTTGTAGTACTAGGGATACTTATAAAACCATGAGTATAATATCACAGCGCCAAAATGTAACCAGAAATGCAGCTAATATTAAAACTAAATATAACTGTATCAAGATTTTAAGAGGCTTCTAATTTTCAGTTGCATATCAAATATGAATAAAAAATACGTCTCAGTAAACATTTTATTTCCATAGTTTCATTTTATGAATTATGTTTTCTAATCCGGTTTATTAAAATTTTGTGAATAATTTTAAACCGAAGAAGGATGCATAGTTAAAACCTTCGAAATGTATTGCAAAGTGTGCTTTTATTGTTCCAGTTTTTGCTATAAACATTTTTATTAATATTATATTTATGTGCGCAAGCTTTAAATTTATTGCATTTCAGGTATTTGATTAGACTTTTCTGTCAAATAAATTCCTTGCTTTGTCGTAAAAAATATACATTTTCCATATGCTTGAATTATGCTTGAATGTTAGCAGTAATAAATGCAGCATTCGTTTTTTGGGTCAGGATAGATTAAGATAGATCGACTCAGTACTGATATTTTCTAAAAGGAGAAGAATCTGTTAAGGAGAAATAAATTTCGAAGCTAAAGACATCGATAGAGATGACACTTTTACCCTGATCTGTTCGGTGGTTAGTAGTACCTCCGCCATATTTTTCAGCCTAGATTCGAATTCCGGAAAAGAACTAAATTTTTGTAAGTACATAGTGTCTTTGTATGCGGAAACTTAAAATAAATGTCGAATTGATAGCCGCCTCAAGAGGTTGGCGAGAGCCTCAGAGACGGTATAGTGGTTAGGAGAGCCTACTGCAGTACCGAAGGGCCCGGGAAAGCACGTATGTTTGTAAATGTATAGTATCCATGCGGCATGGGGGCATTCTAAATATGCGGCGAGTCGAAAGTTCTCTCGAGAATTGCTGGTAGGGGCAGAGAGTTGGCAGACTCTCGGACCCGTTCCTCCGGAGTGTTCTCTATCAAAATGGGGGCGGAATTGATAGAAGTCATACAGTTGCCTGTACGGTGCTCAAGGCTCTTGCAAACGACAGACGCAATAACAAGATGAATTTCTTGGGCTTGTTCTGATGTTACTGTCAGACAAGTGAGATAAGCCGCAACACAACGCAGAGGTTGGCGATAGGGAAA
>KK115615.1:148598-164617 GCA_000611955.2 Stegodyphus mimosarum
AACCTTGGATTCCATATCTTGCATTTAGAGTTTATTTGGTAGCCCAAAAGCATGCGAAAAAAAAGTAACATTCCAGCCAAACTGTGCTTTGTAAGAAATTCTAAATGTGGAAGAATAGATCTAAATACAAGACATTTTCGTTACATCTCTAAGATACTCTCGATCCAAGCTGGAATCAAGTTCAACAAAATCGTGCTGTCACCTATACGGTGCCCAAGACCTCAACGCACTGCATACCATGAAGAATTCTAGAGCCTGATCAAGATAGCATTCATATCAGAAGGATAAGTGACAATAACTTGAGTGAAATCTTCTGGCTAAAAGCTGATTTTATATCTTGCAACAGACACTTACTGAGTTCGGCCTGTCTACCGGTTCGTAATGGAACAATTCATTGGAAAACGCAAACCTACATTAGTCCTCAAATATCTGCGCATGAACTCTTGTTATGTTGCTGTAAATATAATGTATGGAGGGGTATGTGTCAAGTATTCAGAAAAATTATAAGAAAGGTAAGCAAAGAAGGAGATGTATATTTATGAAATCAGCTGTCCTGAAATTAGAGCTTAAACATTTGATTATGTTTAGCAAGATTTTACAAATGTTAAAAGGCCAAATAAAGATATTATTACGCATCTAAAGACTGAACATAACTATCCAAAGCTATGGCCGCAGAATCAAACTAAGAACTTGTTGGGATTTACATATTTAAAGTTCGCAGTAGTGTTTACGCAGATTTTTTCTTTTTGACTTTATAGTTTACATGCTAACTGGGAACTTAATACTGTTTACAAACTGGACGTTTTCAGAAATTCTATTGTAGATGTAAAAGCAAAAACTTTTCTTCATGTATCAAAGACATTATTTGGTAGAATATGATTTTTCACGTATTTAAGTAATGTTTTATATATAGAAAGATTACAGGAGAGTTGGAAGAAGGTATCAGTATCACCAAAGTTGCAATGCGATCTTTTATCGAGCAAAGTGTTGCTTCCAATCTTTTGGCAGTGTCTCAAACGATTCTATATTCCAATTGCCTTAATATAAAAGAACACCAATATATCAACGCTATACAGCCAAACCAGCTTGCATGTCGCCTCTATTGTAGCACAGAAATGAGGACTGCCCGTCAAACTAAGGCTCAAAGTTTGATTTGCGTAGGACTTTTACGTTAAAAAAATTTGTTTTATGAGGCAGAGTCCAAAGAATACTGTAAAAGATTTTTCAGTGACGTCAGATCCACTGGACGATGTAGGAGTGGGGTACTGTATTGTTCTCCAATGAGAATCGAATCCGATTGCAGATTCAGTCTGCAGTCGGATTCTATATGCAGTTCATGTGAAAGTGATGAGACATACCAACACAAGTATATATAAGAAAATTATCTTTATGGTAATGTGAGGGTGAAGATGTGAAATGTAGTGGCGTGGCTAGATTTGTACCTTCAGTCTACTCTAAAAATCAAATCTATAAATTTTTAAAAGGACATATAAGATAATAAATAAAAGCTTGGCGTTTATTTTTAAAAGAAAAGTTTAGCTGCAAAATTTAAAAGGGATATTTTGCTTATTTTTTGTTATCAAAATCGGTTATTGCATTCTAGATGTTGCTTCATTACTCTACTTTCTCTTCCCATGTCGAATTTTTCAGTAAAAATCTTTCTACTGCTGCTTTGATTTTTATTTGCAAAAGTTCAATGGTTATTGTCATGCAGTAGGTGTAGAGAAGATTATCTTGTTTGTCTCAATTCACGTATAGTTTTCTTATTGCGCTCAAATATTTTGCTCATTCTTTTAGATATGAGTGTGTTTTAGTTAATTTCAGCAGAATAAAACAGAAGAAAGGAAAAAATATTCTTCATTTGCTTTTAACATCAATTTAGTCTTTCTAGTTAATTTTAATCATGGGTGAAGTTCGTTTACTTTTAAATTTGGCTTCGTTTCATACGTGTACTTAAATTTTACTAAAATTATTCACTAGAACAGTACAAAATCAAAACACATTTCACCATTTACTTGGAAACGATGTAATGTATACATAGCGGATTGCATACAAAATTAAAAGCAACGTTTTTATTTCAATTAGAAATACATAATAATTTATAAAAGGTTTAAAATTATGGTAATAAAATATAACTATATCCTAAGTTTTTCATTAAAGTTATCCTTTCCCCATTTCTGCCATAGTTTACATTTTTTGTCGATATAAAAGAGATTTATGTATGAGTTGAAAGATTTATATGAGTTTATTAACATCACACTGCACTGACACCTTTAAACAGTGTAAGACTGGAACATAAAAATAATTTTATACGTAGCTTGCCTTTTATTCAATAAATAAGAATTCCTGTATGAATATCAGCTAAAACGAACAGAATAAAAATACGTGTTTTTTTCTTGCCAAGAGCTCACATTTGTTCTTTTAGCGCTTTCAGAAAATGGATTTAACGTGAACGTTCTTTAAAACATTCTCTTTCACAGCGATTCATCCCCTCCTAAAAAAATAAAACTAATTTATATGCAAATGTAAAAGCGACGAAATTTTAGAGAATTTGTTCTCCTTTAATTTGCAGAGAAAATTCTGCACTTCCTTTTCTGGAATTTTTTAAGCCTTCCTGTATTAAAAACACTGCAATATTTCACTCTGACTTCAGCAAAGTTTGCTCTCTTTGCGTTCCATACGTTTACTTTCGCATACAAAACTTAATTTTACATCACAAAACAAACTTACGTTGTGCGCTGCGTATACAATTTGAAAAAAAAAAAGCTTTGCTATGTATTTTAAAATCACAATCTTTTTCTGTATTTTGGTCACTGTTTCCAGGTCCCATTGGGAACAAAAGCAATTAATTACTTTTATAGACATCTTACTATTAGATCTACTTTTCAGATTATTGATTATTTAATAAATGTCTGGTTGTAACTAAAGTTTTCCGCTAAAACATTTCCTTAACAAAGTTAGAAGAAAAGACATAAAAGCAGTATCTTTAATGCGAGTAAGTAATCACCACCCAAATTTATGACTTTTTTGCCAACGTTTTAGTAGTTTTTTTCAAGCCTTTGGCCCAGAAACGTGAAGATTGCGAGTCCGAAAACTGATCAACCTCATTTCGGATGTCCTGTGCAGAATGGAAGATAGCCAGCAAGAAGTAGCTGCAGGTGCGAAAAAGGTAGAAGTCCGGATCTTTTGCGACACCCACCATACGTCCGAGCTATATGGTGGGTGTGGCAAAAGATCCCATTCGAGTCCGTACAGAGTCCAGCCCGTGAATGCAAACACATGCGGTCTTGCATTATCTTGATGGAACATCACATTTTTGAGCCAGAACTCATTTCGAAGTTTTAGCTTAATAGCAGAGTCACCACGGCCTAGCATCTCGCTGTGCACCTTACTGTCTAGGGTTTTACCTTTTTCCATATTCTTTGTGATTAATAAATACCACGACAGTCCCACCAGATACAAAGCATGATCTTTTTGTTAGTCAAATTGCGCTTTGAGACACTGTCGGCGACTCACCGGGCGCAGACTAATCTCCTTTTAGGCCTGTGTTGGTGAATTCACTTTTCATCGCAAGTAAGGATCGCGTCCAGAATTGTATCCTTGCATTGATATTCGAGCAGATTAATGAACGTTCGAACACATCTGTCCATATCTGCTTGAGTCAGCTCATGTGGCCCCCAACGATTAAACTTGTACGTCAAGTTTATGCGAGGCATAGCGCGACTAATGTATATGACACTAACGTCTAACTCCTTAGCAAGCTCTCGAGTGGTTGCAAACTGATCTCCTTCTACAAGTTCTCGCAGGCGAACCTTATCAACATCAGTAGGCCGGCCAGAGCGCTGTGCTTCTTGAATGCCATAGTCCCTGTTTTTGAACTTTCGGTACCAAACCTTCACAGTGTCATACAACACAATATTAGTACTTAAAGCTGTACACTTGATTTGGTGACATTCTCTAGCTGACTTTTTACAACAGAACTGGAAGTAAATTACGGTTCTAATCTGGTAGCACGATAGTTCCGTTTCAGACACTTAATGACAACGATAATTTTTTACTAATTTCAAATCCCAGTGTTCTAAAGCAAGTCTCTTCCTTTCAAACGTCAAAAATTGTTTGACAAAATATGGTTAAACACGCCAACGCGAGCTGTTTGCGCCGCGGTATCTGCGATGGCGGCAAACTTTCATTAAAACCAAATATAAGAAGACACACATAAATATCACGTTCAAACTGATAATGAAGTTAATGTCGTAACTTAGTATCAGGAATAACTACATTTAAAAAGTCAATAAAAATTTTACTGGATTTATTTGCTTGATTATGACCCTCTGACCCGTTCCCCGGGGTTCCTTCTTCAAAATTAGGACGAACTAGGTAAAATTATATTATCATCTACATTGTGCTGAAGTCTTATGCCAACGACAGGCGTAATCCCGCACACCTTGCCTCGATAAAATTTGTAAACTGCACAGATAAATAGATCATGTCAGACACTCAGATTATGTCAGACAAACAGATTAGCCACAGCAACGCAATTTAAAACCAAAAGCTTCTTATGTTTTTTTTAAAATCCCAATTAATTTGTGTATGAGAAACAGAAGCACTATTTCTATCAAATTTACTTTTTGGTTTTTTTTAATTTCATAAAAAAGTGTTTTGGTATTAATGAATTTATTTAGTAATCTAATCATCCGCTAAATTCAATAAAAGATTATTTGTAAATCTTAAAAATAGTAAAAATTTTATCGGGATTTCTGTTCGAAATGAGACTTTTTAATAAAATTTTTTAACATCCTATAAATAATTTTTGGCGGATATTAAAATTTATGTTGTTGTCGTTATAAACCAGCGAATGGCTTTTAATTGATCAAAACAAATGTGAAACTGAAGAAAAATCTTTAATTTTTTGTCAATCAGCATTTTAGAAAAATGTAGTATTATTTTAGATATTTTATGGGTACTACTTAATAACTTTCTATATTAGTTTTGAGTTAGTACACCTTTAGATATAACACAAACACGGGATTACACATGTGATTATTTATTACGCTGTAGATAACTTGGTGTCCACCGAAAACATCGCGAAAAAAACAATTGCGGACGAAAACGTCGTGGAGAAAACAACGCAAGGTGAAACATCGTGGGAGAAAGGCAAAGAGGAAACATAGCAGTTCTAAAACATCTTAGTACAAAATATCGTCGTCGAAAATAAAGCTGTTCAAAAACTTCGCAGTTTAAAAACATTGTCGTCGAAAATATCGTGTAAAAAATAAAGTACTTACAAATCATCGTATGACGATAACATCGCACACAATGCGTTTTCCAGGTTTTAAAAGCTGTAAATGCACTTTCGCATAATGATTTGGGAGGACAAGAAGGAAAGAGGGGTATTTTTTCTTTTGTAGTTCATATTTTTGAATGAACTAATAAATTTTTGCTGAAAACGTAATAAAGGAAACTTCAGAATTTAAAAATTGAAAATGACTAGAAAATTAATGCAACTTATAGTTCTTAACAGATTTTTAAATTTATATAGTTAATTAACAAAGCTCATTAATAAATTAATCTTTTTTTATAAAGTTTTAATCATAATATTTCATGAAAAATACAGCCTAAAAATGTTTAGAAAAAGGAAGATAAATAACTGCATGAGGTTTCATCTATAAAAATCGCTTAGTTAATTATGAAATTACTTTCTGACGCGTTTGTTAATCTGATATTATTTGGGTGAAAATTATATCTTGTTTTGTTTCCGTTTATTCTTAAAATGCCGTTAACATTTCTTGGGTTTCCAAATCTTTATGCGAATAGGAATTAGAGCTTTTAAAACCTGGAAAACTCATGTGTGCAATGCTATTGTCATGCGATGATTTGCGGGTGCTTTATTTTTTCCCACGATACTTTTGACGACGATGTTTTTAAACTGCGAAGTTTTTGAACAGCTTCATTTTCGTCGACGATATTTTGTTACCACGATGTTTTAGGGCTGCTATGTTTTCGTTTTGCTTTCTTTTCTCCCACGATGTTTTGAACCACGACGTTTATCCGCGATGTTTTCGTCTGCGATGTTTTCGGCTGTAACAGATAACTAAATATTGGCAGAATTTGATTAGGGAATGCACCAATTTACTTTTTAGTCATGGTTGAGAAAACTGCTACGTTAGATTACTAAAAATTGTGGTGTATTGGATCGACAGATAGAAGTTTGGAGAAAACACGACAGCTTGGTAGTTAAACGTCATTTATTTTGGGATGACGAATTTCTTGACCCATATTCTGGTAGAATGGAAGCTAAACGCGCCAAACAGTTTTAGATACGCAATTACATCTTACATAAGGTAGAACGGCTAGCAGACCCTAAGCGATATGTTGGCAGCAGGAAAGCGAAGTGGTGAAAGAGAAAGCACAGCTGGATTACAGTGGTATTTATAGTAAAATGTTTCTTTAATCCAATTGGCTAAGAACTATACTCAGTGCAGAAGGTTAAGATGACATAAATGCAGAATTTGATTTCAGATATAACGCAGTTTCGAAAAAACTATTTCTTTTCTTATAATACAGAAGGAGAAATGCTCCAAATTAAAACGCAGAATTAATCGACTATTGCCCATTTAATGTGGAATCCGTAGTTACATATTTTTTATTTTACATACATATACATGCAAACTTAATATTTTCTCCAAATGTTTCAAATAAAAAACTTTTCCACATACTTCAAGCTGCATTACAAGATAATCCTACACTCGGGGTTTTCAATATCAACCTGTACAAGTTATTTATTATAAAATAACATAAATACTTGCAAAACTTCCGAAAATATTTGTTAAGATTTAACGCTGTTATAACACGTTTCGCATAAAGTGTATTTTGCAGTTAGAAATCTGCTTCCTTAGACTGAGAACTGAGAATTGTCCTTTTTAGGGTTTTAGGCGTCGAATATTTCGTCAGTGCCTCAGTACTGTAATATGAAGCAGCGCTGTATTTCTCTTTCTCCCTCTTCCCATCTTTCCCATTCCGTCGTCAGTGCATGCTAAGAGCTGCTAGCAGAATGAGTATTTTTATCACAGATTTAAGAATGTTGCTTTTTTACGTAAATATGGCATAGAAAGCCCTCTAATTGTATCACGTTACAAGAAATTTCTTGAGGGCAATGAATAAGGTTTATATCACCGAACAGATTGCGACATCAATCAATTAACACCAATTAACATATTTAAAAAGGAAAGATGGTTTGGAGGCATTTAGAAGATTGATCAGTGATACATTCATAATCATCTGAGCATTGAATTAATGAAGTAGTTTTATCAGTTTAGAGATTTATGCGACAATGTGAAAACAAATATTATTAATATAATTAAAGATTACTCTTCTCATTCTTGAATTATTATGTACTTTCACATTAAATTACTGATTCATACTAGGATCAATGAATTTTCGGAACTTTTCGATATAGAAATTTCTTTTACATTCATATTTTTAACATATTATTTTGAATTTTTCCATTTTTTTTAAATTACTTACTGTCTTCCTCAGTTTTAAAAATGTATTTAATAATTATCTAATGTACCCATGTACTGTTTTTGAATTGAATAACTCTCTTTTTTCCGTTGAAATAAATGCTTGATCATTTTGAAAATATAATAATAATATGACACATATATAAGCATAAATTATTTCTGGTATTTTCTAATATTACCCAACTCTATGTTTGAATTTTAAATGCAGTGACTTAAAAATTAGAAAATGAAGGCGAATCTCGAGATTTAGAAAGAGGGGTTTTCATTTTCAACTTCCATAAAATCGCAGCTAACGTAAATAAATGTTTTTGTCTGTTAAGGACTTCAAAAATGCTTATCTTGATTTCTTGTGTACGTCTCATTTGCATTAAAAATAAAATCTAATGTTTATGATGAGACTTCGTAGTAACAGAAGGATTGCAGAACTCTTGATAAATTTTCTTCCTCTTAATTGTTTTCAAATTATAATATATTTTAATTTTTACGCCATTTTACGTTCAAAAGAAGAAATGCGAAAAAACACGAAAGTTTTAAATCTGAGTTTATTTTTGAGTTGAGTTTTAATTTCATTCAACAGTAAAGCTTTTCATTGAGTTTATCTACAGTTTCTTCCGTAGATATTATTAAGAAAAGAACCGAAGTATTTGCGTAAATTTTCTCAGTTTTAAATTTTTTATTTATCTATTTATTTTATTTTATTTTAATGGTAAATATTTCTTCTAGTAGATAAAATATAAGCTGAAGTTTTCAGATTGCAATTTTTCTCTCTAAAAATAAGTTGAGCTTGTATTTTTGTTAGTGCACTTTTTGGTTGCATAAATCAATTTTATTTCCCTGTTTCTTTAAAGTATAATAGGATTATAATTATCACCTAAGGTAAGCAAGTAATTATCTTCGCCTCTTGTGCTTTTCGTTACTGAAAGAATTTATACAGAAGACAGAATCTAATCCCTATAAAACAGATTACCTAAGAAAAAAAAACCACTTTTTAGGATAATAATGGGTATTTTTAGACCTCGCACTTTCATCTCATAGCATTTATTTGGGCTTAACGCAATGTTATCGCTAGTTGTATTTTACAAAAAGAATACATTACATTATTCCAAGGAAAATCGCATGATATACTGTAAAATATTTTATATCAATTAATTTTATTAGAAGAAGTTTTTAACATCTTAACTTGTATTGAAATCAGTTTTTTTAATGTTTATCGTATGATAGAATATACATTGCTTTAAAGCTGTCAATATTATTTTAACTATTTCTGGTTGCTTTAAAACTCAAAGAAAGTAAATCCTGGGATTTAGTGCATGTGATTAAATCTAAATAAAACAGTTTCTGTATAAAGTGTATTTATGAATATTTAAAAGCTTACTTTTATTAATAAATCATGTTTTTAACTATTATTCCATGAGAAAATAGAAACCGGAGAAAAAATTAATGGTTTTTAGAATTAGTATTTTCAGGCGAAGTTCTTATTTGTTTCAGATGGAAATTTATTTATTATAACTTCCAATTAAGCAATTTATTTTATAGGACTTCAAATTAAAAAAAATATTAAACCTCGCGGACTTTTTAAATGTCAGTAATTTTCATTGTAATTGTAATAACGATATTTCTTTAATCATTTTTAAAGGAGCGTTATTATTACTAAATTTTAATCATTTGCATCTTATCTTATTTCAACGCATTTGCTTTCTCAGCATATGTACTATAATCCGATATTTCCGTAACAGCCCGTCTCTATGTATATTTTGAAGTTAGACATTTCCGTATTAACAATTTCAAAAGAAAAAAATTGTATTCGAGATTTTTAAAATTAAGACTGTCAAAACGTTAAAAAAAAGTTACATCCTTTTTCATTATTTGGAAAGCTCACGACGTGTAGCCTAATTTTTTATATTTTTTTAAACAACCAACAGAAGTCTAAGATTTGAGAAAATTTCCATTTACGAAATTTTAACTAGAATGCATATTCTTATCGCTTCAATGAACTCCATTAAACCTTTATTTAAATTCTTTTTATCTTCAAATTCTCATTCTGATCTTTAGCTTACAGCTTGATAAATTAATACTAGGGAAGTGCATGATAACTTCATAACAGAACCAGTATGCTGAAGTTTCACCGCCTCCTTTCACGTTAATAAATTGCTGTAAATTCAGTGAATAATAGAAAATAATAGACAAATATGACACAGAAGTAACATTGAATTAGTTTTTTTTTAGTAACCATTAACTTGCGCAGTTATAGAGAAAAAGACATAGGAATACAGTTAATAAGGAAATCCAATGTTGGCGAATAAATAAATTTACAATAAAGAAATTTATAAACTATAAATTTCCTTATTGTAAATGGAAGAAAAACCCCTCTTAGCTTCTTCCGTGAATTCCGTGGTATTAATTTTTTTTTCCTGTTTATTTCCTTGAACAACACTAGAATCAATAATGTGTTGACCTCAATAGTTTATGATACCAGTTCTGCGCAAAGTAAAAGCAATTTAAGAATAATAATGTAAGTCGCTTTTTTTTCGCTAATTTGAAATTTTTAGAAATTTTTAAAAGCTCGTTTCAAAGTTAAGCTTGATGATTTAACTCCGACTTTAGAATTTTTTCCGGGTTAAGAAATTTCAAAAACTCGGTTGCAAAACATTGATTTCGTTTACTAAGCCCCAATTTTCTTCCCAGTCATCTGAGAAACTACATATAAGCACCCAAATGCTGTAATTACGGTGTTAGTAATAAGAAAGGTTTAAAATACAAAGCCTTGAATAAAAATGCATATATTATTTTGAAGTTTTTATATCCATTTATGAACATTTTTTAGTATAAATGTATGTAAGAACTAGAGTAGAAAAAAACATATAATAATTGGGTTTTTTTTCCGCCATGTATATTAAATAGCTTCTAATCTAATATCGCTCATACGTAACAGATTAAACTTCCGAAAATCAGGGCAGCATACGAATTCCGTTTATATTTAGAGTAAAAGTTTCAGAAAGATTTATATAAATTTTCAGTCAAACTTCGTTTTGTAAATTTTCAACTATAATCATAAGGAATGCTTCGTAAATGATTTGAAATACATTTTGATTTATAAAGAATGTCTAAGACAGTACCAATCATCTTCTCAAAACTTGTGTTTTACAATAGAAGTGTACAGAGGTTCAATGCTTGATAGTAACTGGAATCATGTCTATGTTACAACTGATTAAGTTCAGAGATTTTGATCATGCTTCTATTAATAATTTTTCCTATAACTGCAGACTTTAGAATCAAAACCTCAATTTTGAAAGTCTAATACAACTTTTAGTTAAACTTGTATATTTATTTATCACTTTTTTATTTTGGCAAAAGTACTCCGAAAATAATTCACAAATAACATAATAAAAGAGAAATTTTGTAATCAAAGTGGATAGCATATGATATTAGATATTAATCTACGAAAAAACATCAAAATATAATTTAAATATACTTTTAATAACGCAGTATGTGCAAATAAGATTAAAAATAATTTATTATTCAGTTCTACCTTAATTGTAACGGAGTCAGTGCTCCAGTAACGCCTGCATTCAGAAAGAATATTCTTTTCTGACAGTCTGATAACCACTTATGCATCACCTGTACTAAGTTTAAGACCAGCCTTTCCCAACAGAGATCCACATAGAGCCCCCAGGCGTTCACAGAAGCTTTGAGCGGACCCACAAGCGCATTCGTAGCTGTAAAGATTGTATTTCGGAAGTCCATAATATGAACTTGTAGGGTTTCCTTTATTTTGCATAATAAATTTATTTTAAGTTTGATATCTTTCCTGAACCTCTCAACTTCCCCTAGTACTTTCTCGCCAGGATGTAAATTTAAAGTTAAGTGAAGCGAATATTTAAACGGGTAAATCTCTGAGTTTATTCACAGCGTGTTTTCGCTAGCCAGCGCACGTTTCATTGCTATCTCCCTGTCACGCTAGTAAGCCTTTTGGCCATTTAGGATTATCATCAAGCCTGTTATACTTTTGTGAGTAGCCTGTTAGGCGTAAATTAGCGTGCTAGTCAAGCACGCTATTTTAGATTCGATTTGAATTACACTGCTGGCCACTATAAATGCAACATCCTGAAAGAAGCATGCAAATAGCATGAAATTTACAACATGCATTAGCGGCGGTGAGATATGCAAATGATTAGAATTTCAGCGCAGACGCACATCACACGCGCTTGTGGCACCACTTCAAAGCGCTATTTAAGGTTTGGAGTTTTCGATGATTTCAAGTTCAGCAATTGTGTTTTTCTTGTGGTTTTTTCAAAAAAAAAACGATCAAATATGCCTCGTAGTAAACAGCGATCATCGTTTGATCAATATCCGAGTTCGAAAGAGGAAGGATAGTGGCCTACAGAGAGTGTGGATTATCTTTCAGGGAAATCGGTATGGACGCCTGCGCGTACTATTCGACGCCGTTTACAGCAGAATTGTCTGTCCACGAGACGTCCATTGCTTCGTTTACCCTTGAGGCAGAACCACAGATGTCTCCGCCGCCAATGGTGCGATGAAAGAAGGATGTGGACAGCAGAATGGAATGAAATTGTCTTTACTGACGAGTCATGCTTCTGTCTGCAACACCACGATGGGCGGATTCGAATCTGGAGACACCGTGGAAAGAGGATGCTGAACAGCTGCGTTATGCACCGCTACACTGGTCCTGCACCGGGTATTATGGTATGGGGCGGTATTGGATATCACTCTCGCACTCCTCTAATACGCATTGCCGGTACTTTAAACAGCCAGCGCTACATCTCCGAGATGTAGGAGCCAGTTGCCTTTCCTTAGCTTCAGGCCTTGCCCACAGCCATATTTCAACAGGTTAATGCGCGACAACGTGGCACGCATTGTTCAAGTGTTCTTCGTAAATCGCCAGATTGAATAGTTTCCCTTGTCAGGACTGAGTGTTCGGTGCATATTCTTTGAAAACATCTTCGTGACAACTTAAAGTCCTGATCTGGAACATGGAGCTGAATGCAGCTATGTTCTGTGGTGGAATGCTGTGATTTAGTGGTAGAAGAACTGCACTTGAAAGGGATTTAAAATCCTCTTTTATTAAATCACTATTACGTACAAACCACTTCCCAACTCTTGAGGGATACAGAAAGTAGAGACCACACTTGGGTCTAAAATGAACAATCAAATAATTTAAACTAAAACTAATTAGAAATTAAACAGTCGTCGCTCACAGAGCTATAACGCGAGGTTGGCCTCTAAACTAAATGGTGCGTAGCAAGATTTACTAATACTGACGCACTTGGATTTATTTCAATACGCAATCACGTAAAAGCACTATGGCTTAGAATTTAAATGCTAGCTAGTCAGGAGAACGTCAAATAGCGTGATCGTGGTCTGAGACTAAAAGCTCTCTCACACTGAGAGATTTCCACCTCTGGTTTAAATATAACTTGGCTCCACTTCAAATTAGCATAAAGCTGAAAACGGGCGCTTCTTCTAACGGGAAGTTGAAAATGAGAAGGGATAGAAAGATTTAAATTAAAATAAAACTTTGTTAGTTTAACTAAAACCTTACAGCCTGGCTGGCTCGCTTTCCGGATCTTTCGCCGATAGAAAACATGTGGTCCATGGCTGCTGAACGACTGACACAGATTACATCCCAATCTGCCACACCAGATCAACTTTGGCAACGTGTGGAAGCTGCTTGGTCTGCTGTACCCCAAGAACACATCCAAAGTCTCTTTGAATCAATGCCGAGGCGTGTGGCAGCTGTGATCTCCAACAATGGCGGCTACTCTGGCTACTGATTCTAGACGGAACCACACTTCAAAGAAGTCTATAAATTTAATCATTTGATACTTGGTCAACATGTTATCTACTAAATAAATTTTGTTGGTATGTGTCTTGTCTTTCTTGGTGTTGCAATTTGGGTGGCCAGCAGTGTATATTTTACATTTAAGTTCTCCCCGCAAGTTGACGGTGTTTTGTAACGTACGAAGATCTTGCCTTTCTTTTAAACTTTGAATCAATAAAGGGTTACTTTTCACCCTTCTTCTGTACTTCTGTAATTTATTCACGCCTGTGCGAGAATTCGCCAGATTCATTGTACGATCTAATTGAGTTTTATGTAGAATAGCAGAGATAAATCTTACAAACTAAAGTGTTCATGATAAAATATTATTAACAAAATAATTTAATAATAATAATAAACTAATTTCATAGAAAAGTCCAGAAATTCACGTATAGAATATACTCGTATTTCCAGGAACCTTCTTTAAATGACTGAAAAAAATATTTCTGCCTGTAGAAAATTCTCGAAGAAGAAATCGTTATTTAAGCACCAAACTAATTTAGACACAGTCAGTCAGGCAAAGGAAGTCGTTTCGTTCCTTAGACAGAAATTGGTATCATTGTGGCGAAATTGATTCTTTGTGTTATTGAACGTTATTAACGTTATTGTTCTAATGAGCAATATTTCCATACGTGCACACAAGCAGTAGCCACTCCTGGGATCCGCAGTGTTGCAGATGAGTGTCCTTCGAAAAAGAAAACAAAAAAATATTAATATGCAATCAATTTTTAAATTCTTATATATATATTTGAATTTTTGTATTAAATTTTTTTAATATTCAAACTTTCACACAGAAGCAATACAGAAAATCAGATACAAATATAATAAATATTAAACAGAAATAAATTCAATATTATAATTTTAAAAAATCTATTCAGATATATTTTTATTATATTACAATTTTTTAAATTATTATCTAGTAATAACCTAAGAATAATAAATAAGTCATTTAGGCATTGTTTAATTATTAGCCTTTAGTAGCTTACAAATAAATATTTCATTTAACAGTAATGCATATGTATATGTAGGAATCCAGGTACTTTAAGTTAAGACTCAGTTGGTCCACAAGCAAAAACAGGTTGGGAACCCTTGCTTTAAATCATCCCTTCCTAGCCTAGCAGAAAGGTGTTTAAGACACCAGGGTGCTTGAGCCAAAGGCTCTACCCCTTGTAGAATAAATTGATAGCTTCCAATGATAATATGCAGTAACCTTAAGATAAAATCGGAAAGATTTTAAGGTTAAGTAGAAGCCGACGAACTGGTGACTGTGACAAATATAAGGCAGTGCAAACATAGGCATTTCGAATCTATAAATAGTGTAAAACAATATAAATACATGATCATAGTACATAAGAAAATGATATATACGTACGGGGAGAAAGCAAAACAGAAAATTTGTGGAAAAACAAATAAGAAAGAGTAATGAAACGTTAATGACTATGACAAGTTATTACAGTAATATATTTACATGATCCAAACATTTAATTGGGTCATAGGCCTATCAGTATTACTCAAGCTATTGTAATCATAATCACAGATTTTAATGCTGGGATTATCAATATGTTGCTAACTTTCATGAAATTTTTTAGCTAATTTATAATAGCAAGCGCGCAGTAACTCAAGCGTAATTCTTCATGAATCTTATTGTTACGTACTGTTGCGTTTATACGGGTTCGTGGATTTGAGAGTATCGGATGAAAACACGATGCAGAACAATAAAAAGCACGATTTATTTACAAGAATCACTATTTACAGCACAGTTCCAAAATTACCTTTAAAAGCGTCGAAAATCTACAATAAATACGCTGAAACAATCAGCAACACAGCTTCAGGCTGTAACTGTAAAAGTAGCTTCACGGCAAAGCACTAACTCGATCGCTTTCCGTTCACAAAACTCTCGCGTAGCTTAGCACTCACAGTAAGCAGCTATTCTCACAATTCTCACAATTAATCACACACTTAATCCCACTACTGGCTCTCAGAAACGCAAGGGTTTATATAACTTTTCCTTAGGTTCCACAGGTTTCGAGAAATATCTCGACAGGAAATTATTCTAGAAGCTTCCCGATTGGACCATGGGATATCGCCGATTTGATCGCCAAATGGGCGATAATGTCGCCAATCTGGCAACCCTCCCATACACTATTTTATGGCAACCCTAGTGCTATGCCGGAAAGCTTACATACAGGCGCAACCGCCGAATTTTTCGCAACACTGCCCCCTCCCAAGGACTGCACGTCCCGGGCAGTACAATCCCTTGTTGGGAGCCAAAAAGAAATAATCGAAAAAGCTACAAAACAAATAAATGAATTACAATAATAACAAAATTTGCAAATATTTACAGTATTTACAAATAGCAAAAACATTTACACTAATTACAAAGATCTATGTACAAGCAACTATGCATAAATCATACAATTAAACATAAAACCATTACGAAATACGGGGTACCCATGACAAAAATAACTATCACTAATTACTATGGCCATAGTATGGAGCTAACCTATCATAATGTACAATCTTAGGTTTGGAATTGGGAGACTTACGGATCCGTATTACGACGTCATTCAGTCTGTTGAGGACTGTGTAGGGACCTTCCCAATGCGATTGCAGTTTGGGAGAAATGCCCTTACGACGGCTCGGATTCCACAGCCAAACCTTGT